>JAQBSW010005467.1:0-57207 GCA_029291075.1 Eudiplozoon nipponicum | reverse complement strand
TCGTGATTATTACAATCGCATATGCTCCAAAGTGGAATTACCATAAATTACTAATTGCTTATTAATGCCAACGGCAGTTGCTTAAACATGTTTTAGGATATTTTGTTTGTGACTTCATGAAAAACAAGTGTAGAAGAAAAAATTGTGGATATTTTTACATTTATTGAAAGACAAATATTTTGTTTTAATAACAGACAACAACACGTGATCGAAGTTTTTAAAAATATATATACGAAACACGCTAATTAGGGAAAGTTGATTTTACCAATAATGCCTATGAATTGTAAAATGTACTATGTTGAATGTAATGCTGAGTTGCAACATTATTTTCTTACTTAGCTGATATATTTTCCGAAATTCTATAGGGGATGTTTTCTAAAGAAAATTTAATTGGAAAACTTATTTCAACACCATATTATGAATAGTCAAGTAAAATTATTTACAGTTTTAACATGTTATCACAGATTAGTATAATTTGGCCTTATTCGAATATTCAACGTAACCACAGCGTGTTGGGAAACGCTACTATAAAAAAATAATAAAAAAACTGTTAAGTAAAAATACGATTCATGTTAACAAATGGAAACGGTCCAGCTTTGACTGGTTAATATTTTGGAAATACGGAAACATGTTAATAGACATCAAGTAAAAATATCTAGATGTGCACTATTTAGTCGCTACTTCAGTGATGCTGTTTTAAAATTACAATATAAGCAATGCTTTTTGTTGGCTAAAATTCCAAAATTATATATATATATATATATATATATATATATATATATATATATATATAAAATTATGCACGTGAAGAAAATTTCCCTGTTCCAGATCAGGTAGCGGCAGTTGGGGAAGTACTTGGTTGATCATTATGAGAACAGAAACCGTTCTACTTGATAAATAACATTGCTTTTCTATTCAATGATTATTATATACTATATTTATTTTATATTATATATTATATTATTTATAATAATAATAATTATTATTATTAATAATAATTATTATATTATTTATTATATATTATATTATATATATATAAGTATTGTTGAAAGATTTTTGTATATAATAAATGCAAAAATGTGGCAACAGACTAGAAATAAATTAATTGTAGTCGAAATTGTCGTATTTTGACGTAACTAGTTAAATTGGCACGTTTTCTGTAGTCGTATCGCATTTGTGGCACACCATATATAAGCCTGAATAACTAACGAACAGTAAATCATTCCTGAAATAGTTTCTTCACTACTTGTGAAAAAGTATGTAACAGAATGTGAGTTGAAATCTAAGAGCCAGCAAGTATAATACCTAGAATAAAACGGTGGTAAAGTGCACGCTAAGACGAAATTAAGTTTCAAAAGTTTTGCTCCAACTTTCATCTCAGGGTATTTTGTTTCGCAAATGTGGTATGTAATGGATTAACATCCTGTAAATGTAATATCGATTACACATAAAATAGCATACCTACAAGAGTTTGTACGTCAAACAGAGCACAACATCTCATCAATCTCATATTTATTATTGCGTGATGAAATTTAGATGTTAAGCCTTTGAATTAACCTTTAGCTTCTGGCTTAAATCTGTTGTTCCGTCGGACTGAGAGCTACTCGCTGCACTGTTATCGATACACACACATTTAACGGCCTCAGTTTATTGGCAAGTATTCTTGCAAAATAAAAATAAGATCTTATACTTTATGTGGATAGAATCATACGCAGAAATCTTATCTTGAACTAAATTCAATTATGACAAGTTTTAGCATAAACCTTGGCTGAAGGTCATTTTAGCGTCATCTGCAAAACAATGCGAAGAAGAATACTGATTTTGGACACCACTCGATATAGGCATATTTTCAGTTACTTTTGCGTTGCTCAAATTATTAGGAGGGCCCGCGAATTGCGATCTGTTTAGCAAAACGGTTAGCAGATTCAATAAATCGTTCGGTATAATTTGTGCAGAAGCATATTTTTCATTTGCAGTTGCCAGGGCCTCGGCCAGATTTTCATTGTCGGGCGTAGAATCGTTGCATTCAGAATTGCTTATGAACTTGCCAGCCGGTGGAATTTTGTCACATTTAGCAGATCTTCGTCTCACTTTAACGCAATCGTTCGCCGAGTATGTGGAATTAGCAATTGGATCAGTAGCGAAAACATCATCTTCTTGAAGCAGTCTCTTCCTCGACGCCAACGTCGAATTTTCGGCATCATTCGAGGTTATGATTTGCTGTTTCTGCACAGAATGACGGCGATCGTCTGTTGGGATATCAATGCAAGTGCCTGGAGTTACCTTCTTCGAAATGTCTTCACATAAGTAGGTCGATGAACAGGATGAAGATGACGATGATGAAGAAGAGGCGGAAGTAGAATGAATCGGCGAGGAGGATAAAACGCTCAATTTTCCAGGAATTCCAACGGCATCAACACTGGCAGTAGCTGCAGCTGCAGCGGCGGCCTCTGGATTTTGTTTTGCTGAAATTATGTCGCGCTCCAATTCCTCAGTTTCTCTTTTCATTTTAGCACGCCTATTCTGAAACCATGTGATGACCTGTTGCGAACAAGAATAGAAAACGTCAGGTATCAACAAAAATTATTTTACATATTTATTGCTGTGGGATCTCAGACAGTTAATAATTAGTCCAACTTGATTTGAAGTTGATCCGCGTATGTTGAAACAGACCTGTACGTGTAGCTGACAGTAGTTTTCATTATGCTCTAAGACTGGTAAAATATATCAACGGATTCGTATTTATTCGAAGTCTACCAAATTTGGTAAAACAAAAGAAGAGAAAAGCATACCGAGCTGATCATTGTTTTCATTGATATCAGCTAACGATATGTAACATTACATAAGATTGGTGATTTCGCGTTTCATTTGACGTGATAATAATTATTTAATATCTATAACAATAAAGCAGAATGGTCCATAATTAAAATATATGTACTGTTGAAAGAAGCGAAGCATTCAATAACAATTATTGATAACGTTTCTTCTAAATCAAGTTTGCAAAAATGATATAAGTACCATTCCCATTGTACCAAACCTGCCCCACAATATATTTAATTACCTTCCCCCACGTCTACTGACGCGTTTCGACCTTCCATGATGAACACCAGGGCACGACGGCAAACTGACAAGCGAGGACAAAACTGCAAATCATATAATATTTTCCAATGCCGCGTTTTGCGTACGCGGGTAGTAGCTTTGCACAGACAGTCTCGCGAAGATCCGATTGATCACAGTTTTCAATTTCGTTTTGTCTTCGAACGGGCTGAGTTGTATTCGTCCCAATGGAAATGCAGTTCTATCACATCTTTGAACTGTATTTCCATTGGGACAAATACAAACTCAGCCCGATCGAAGACAAAACGAAAATGGAAATTGTGATCAATCGGATCTTTGTGAAACTGTCCGTGCCAAGCTACTACCCGCGTAAGCAAAACGCGGCATTGGAAAATATGAAGCTGGCACTTCGCAATCAAATTTCAAAAAAACTTATAATAGTTTTCCGAAATCGGATATGCGGCTCTTACCTCTAGTAGCCTCGCATACAATTGGATTGATGATTATATCAAGTTCGCAAACTTGATTTGCAGATATTTCCCATAACATATTGCAGTTTGAACATTGCAAGTCACTGTGCCACCCTGCTCTCTTAAACATCATAGACGATCGAAACGCGTCAGTACGTGTGAATGAGATTAATTTCGCTATGCTGTGCGAATGGGCAGACACAATGGGTTTGGATTTCATATCAAGTTCGAGAACTTGATTTAATTGACTGTTACCACCGCTCACGCAATCAGTGAGTGTTTGATCTAAGGACACATTTTATTGCGTATACTCTGATTCGATTAAAAGCATAGTGAAAGGGGATTTTTTTACCAATAATAAGGGTTTTAGGGAGACTGGCTATATGAATGACAGGAAAATATGAGTACTAGTAAGAATAAAACGAATGTGCATGAGATTATACTTTCCGTTCATGCTGTCTTTGGTTTATCCTACTGGCCACTACTGAACTAAATTGTTACTAGGTTCGCAACAAATAATACATACTTGCATATATATATATTAGTTCTCTGCAACAAACAGTATTTAACTGTTATATATTTAATTTAATGATGTCATGCGTACCGCGAAATGTGATAACTGATATCGATCAAGGCCAGAGTGTATAGATTTACTGGAGTAACATGTGTTCAGAAATAGTTGTAATTCTCAATTTCGGTGTACATTAGCATACATTTATATCCATCATGTTTGTACCATGTACCGACTCGGAAGCCCTAGTGTTAGTACCATGTATCTATTCGGTACAATAATGTTTGTATCGGTTACTAACACAATAGCCATTGTGTTAGTATCCTTTACAGACTCGGTATATATATTATATAGTGTGAGTTAGCATTGAAGTCGTATTGTCGTTGACTTCAGATTATGTTAGCTTCACTATTCCAGGTTTACACATTCGTCTAGGAGATTGTACCGTCCTATTATTCCACATTCTTCTACCAAATATATAGTGGTAAAAGGGCGTAATACCGGCTCATACAGATGAGTCGTCTGTAAGCACGAAACGAATGTGCATGAGATTATACTTTCCGTTCATGCTGCCTTTGGTTTATCCTTCTGGTCACAACTGAACTAATTTGTTACTAGGTTCGCAACACCTAATTCATACTTACATATATATTAGCTCTTCGCAACAAACAGTATTTAACTGTTAAATATGAGTACTATTTGGAATAAACAATGGTAAACAGGTATGTTCAATGGTTCAAATACCAGATAACTAACCTGGGTATTAGATAAGCCAAGTCGCTGAGCAATTCTATCGCGATCCGCTGGAGTCAAATACTTTTGACGTTCAAAATTCGTCTCCAATTCGTTGATTTGCGCATTCGAAAATGTTGTTCGGATTTTACGCCGTTTCCTCAAATGAGAAGTTTTAGTGTAGAATGCAAGTAAAGCAGGATTCAATTGGTTATCTAAATTTATTATTTTTGTAAACGCAGATGAAATTAACATTGAATCGGGAAACATAACAATAGAATTAGTTAAATCGTTGGGTTAATTTAAAATAGGTTTAATTTCTTCACGGCCTCGTAATATTATTCACGCTATTTAATTAAATTCAAATTGGAATTACCATACAAATAATACAATAATTTACTTGAAGCTAATTGGCTCAATTGTCCAAACCCTGCCTAAATAAAGAGATAAGACAACCTTCGTCGGTCAATTGTCGGAGCAACGTTTGTGCATTTGGACAAAAGAGCATTTTCAGCTGGTTTTTGTGATCGCATGCACAACCTTTTTCACACTCAAACTAACTTTTCTTTCTTTTCGTGCTTTTTCTGCAATCCATATCGAATAAGTGAGCTAGTCAACGAAGATTAGATCGTAACTCATTTCCAGTGGTTAGTATGAGCGATGTTGAAGCCTTCGGAAGAAAGGAACGAATCCGCACCCAGCCAAAACGATCAACCTGATCGATACGTACATGGACATGTGAATCAATTGTATCTTTGCGAAATCGCGAACGCGAATCGTGGAGAGTCAACAAATGAAGCCCGCACTGTGCAAAAATCCTTCAAAATAACTTTTCTCGCGTCGACGGTGTGAACAAGCGAACAGTACAGGAGACACACAGATGGCCGTACGGCCACCAGCTAACTCAAAATCACGTCCATTAACGCCTGCTACAACAATGAAATGTATATAAAACTGGGATTAATAATGTTTTATTCGCCACGATTTACGTTTGCGGGTTGTCGCTTTGCACTATCCGGTTCGCAAAGATCCGAGTGAGCCCCATTTCTAGCGAGGATCAAGCTGCCTTGCATATATATGGAAAGCAAAATTAGATATGCGGCTCTCGCATACGTTGTACGAGACTACAAATGTCGGCATCCCAAATTCTATAAAGTCTGGAACATTAGCAGTATTTAGCTTTCGCCACACATTCATACATAGACAATACAATTGATTGCGTTGTTTTATGATGATGATCATGGAAGGACGAAACGCGTTAGTGCATTGCGACTGGCGGTTGTTTTATTATGTTGTTCGACGACTTTTTAAATATATCGGGAATGGTCTTTACTTCAAGCTCGCAAACTGGATTTAAAGAAATGTTACCACCATCCGCGCAATCAATTATTGTTTAATTGTATTGTCTATATATATATGTGTGGCGAAACCTAAGTACAGCTTATGTTTAAGACTTTATAGAAATTGGGCAGCCGATATTTCCAGTCTCGTACAATGTATGCATTACATATATATATTAAAAATTATATATTATATTATATTATATTATATTATATTATATTATATTATATTATATTATATTATATTATATTATATTATATTATATTATATTATATTATATTATATTATATTATATTATATTATATTATATTATATTATATTATACTATATTATATTATATTATATTATATTATATTATATTATATTATATTATATTATATTATATTATATTGTATTATATTATATTATATTATACATTATATTATATTATATTACACTATATTATTTTATATTATATTATATTATATTATATTATATTATATTATATTATATTATATTATATTATATTATATTATATTATATTATATTATATTATATTATATTATATTATAATATATTATATTATATTATATTATATTATATTATATTATATTATATTATATTAGTATTATATTATATTATATTATATTATATTATATTATATTATATTACATTTTATTATATTATATTATATTATATTATACTATATTATATTATATTATATTATATTATATTATATTATATTATATTATATTATATTATATTATATTATATTATATTATATTATATTATATTATATTATATTATATTATATTATATTATATTATATTATATTATATTATATTATATTATATTATATTATATTATATTATATTATATTATATTATATTATATTATATTATATTATATTATATTATATTATATTATATTATATTATATTATATTATATTATATTATATTATATTATATTATATTATATTATATTATATTATATTATATTATATTATATTATATTATATTATATTATATTATATTATATTATATTATATTATATTATATTATATTATATTATATTATATTATATTATATTATATTATATTATATTATATTATATTATATTATATTATATTATATTATATTATATTATATTATATTATATTATATTATATTATATTATATTATATTATATTATATTATATTATATTATATATATTATATTATATTATATTATATTATATTATATTATATTATATTATATTATATTATATTATATTATATTATATTATATTATATTATATTATTTTGTATTATATTATATTATATTATATTGCAATGTACTATATTATCATGCATTATGTTACCGTAACGCGACTTAAGCCAATCAAAATACAGGATAACTCTGTCGCTTCAATAGTAATGACTCGGTTTTTTGTGTATTTACAATTTACAATTTTTTTATTAACAGGAGTCCTTTCTAAACGTCATGGCCATTATAATTGCCTTCTTTAATTTTTTATAAGATGCATTTCCGTTAACATTTTGTCTTTATTTCAATTTATGTCATCTGTTTACGATACATAACATGACAGTATTCGGTAATATGTGTAATAGACAAAATTCGGAAAGCTTATCATGTTTTTTTTAAATATAAGCATAATTGACAAGCATATTATCAAATCTATTCGTGTGAAAAGCAGGTTCCTGTTTTCCGGTCGACTGTCGTTCGCGTAAACGATTTGTAATAAGCTATCGCTTAACATCGATTGAACACGGAAAGTGACACTTTAATCTGCATATCATGAATTTGTCATTTAATTAGACATGCATGCCGTTATTTACTATCTAATAACCAACGGATTATCAAAACATGCATAATTGAACAATAGACATTAACCTGAAATCGTGTAATTGTTTTTAAACATCCAAACGTAGAGTATACATGCAATCGCATCCTACTTAAGTGATCTGAACCGAAATAAGTTAACGAAATTCTAATGAAAGGAACAATTATAAAAACAATACTTTTAACTATCTCTCCATCCATCGGTCTAGATATCTATCTGCAAAACGTCGACCAAAGTAATATTAATTTACTTTCAATATATATGTCTGTCCATATTTATCAACCTATAAATCTATGTCTCTCAGTATGGCTATCTATCTATCTATTTATCCATCTATCTATCTATCTATCTATCTATCTATCTATCTATCTATCTATCTATCTATCTATCTATCGGTCTATCTATCTATCTATCTATCTATCTATCTATCTATCTGTCTGTCTGTCTATACATTTACCTATTTATTTTGTTATCTATCTAGATTTATTACTTTATATGTATGTGACTATTTATCTGACTATATATCTATTTGTAAACTATCTATGTATATTGTATTCTATCTATCGACATGAATAATATTGTAAACAGTTGGCGCACACAACAGAGAAATGGGGAATTTCGGAATTATACATGGGAGACGTTGGGCAGATATAGGTTATTAAATCGTATTAAATCACACGTACAAAAATTTCTAGTAAATCTTTCTAAAGACAACCATACTTTAAAAGGCATTTTTCAGAAGCGTATATATATATATATATATATATATATATATATATATAAAAGCAAGTACACGGAATGGAATCAATGCCACTCCCATTTTTGACACCAGTCGTAAATGAAGTAAAACTGTAGTCAGTCTCACTTACTTACGCATTGAAAACATTTGTGGTCTTTCTAGATAATATTTGTTCTGGAGACAAATAAGCATGCAATTGTGAAATGTGTGTAGCGAACCAAGTAACCAATAAGCTTAAATTGGACCAGAGAGATAAAGCAAAGACAACATGAGCTGAAGGTATAATCTCATGTGCACGTTCATGTCGAGCTTACTGGCGACTCATCAGTAGGAGCCGGTATTAGGCCATATGCACACAATATGTCTGTGTGAGGAATATGGGACGATGAGACAGTGTAATATATTATATGCCAAATATATTATATGCTAAATCCTGTTAATCCATTAACTCCATACACACTGGCCTTGATCGATATCAGTTATCAAATTTCGTGGTAATCACGACATCATTGAATTCAATATATAACATTCAATATATAACTTTAGCATAAATTTATATCCATCAGGTTGGTATCATGTACCGACTCGGAAACCATAGTGTTAGTATCCGGTACTCATCGATTTGAAAAAGGTATCAGTTACTAACACAATAGCCATAGTGTTAGTATCCTGTGCAGACTCAGTATATATATTATATAGTGTGAGTTAGCATTGAAGTCGCATTGTCGTTGACTTTAGATTATGTTAGCTTCACTATTACAGGTTTTCATATTCGTCTAGGAGATTGTACCGTCCTATTATTCCAAATTCTTCTACCAAATATATAGTGGTTAAAGGGCGTAATACCGGCTCCTACTGATGAGTCGCCAGTAAGCACGAAACGAATGCGAATGAGATTATACTTTCCGTTCATGCTGCCTTTGGTTTATCCTTCTGGTCACAACTGAACTAATTTGTTACTAGGTTCGCAAAACCTAATACATAATTGCATATATATCATCTCTTCGCAACAAACAGTATTTAACTGTAACATTTAAATACTGTTTGTTGTGGAGAGCTAATATATGCAAGTCTGTAATATGTGTTTCGCACTTCTTAAGAAATTATTTCAAATAGGACCAGATTGATAAATGAAATGTATAAACAGAGCACGAAAGCAAGTTGCCTATTTGAACACTATCATGATGAATATATATGTTTGGAAAAATAAGAAATTCAGCTCTCGAGTACGGTAAGCTCTCATATATTATACTGTATAAGCAGTCACGAGCAAAATTTCTTAGTTTTTTCGCTATATTTATAGAAGATTTTTAATTAAGCAATCATTATATGCTAGAGCGATGATAAAGTTTATTTAATTTTACTATGGTATATAAACCAAATTTAATTCTTTAAACAGTTGCGCTGCACAAACATACTAACAACGGTCGCAATTACTACGCGTTTTTTTTGTCATTCATTATCGTCATCAGTGATAGATAACAAATTTACGAAGGACAATCGGACTCCAATTAAGAGATTTTCACCTAAAATCAGAATCGCAGCTCTTACTTTTATTTGTCTCATAGAGATCGCACAAAATCAAGCTCCAAAGGTATAAAGAACCGTCCTATTTCCCCTCATTCCCAACTCAGATATGTAGTGGGTAAAGGACGTAATACCGGCTCCTACTGATGAGTTGCCAGTAAGAAAGAAACTAATGTGTACGTGATTACACGTTCTTGTTCTGGCTTTCTTTGGTCTATCCTTCTGGTCATATTTCTAATAATTTGTTACCAAGTGCGCCACACTCAGTACACTATTGCATATATATATTGGTTATCTGGAACAAACAGTGTCAAACACCTCGCTCATTCAAATAAATTTTAGCCAAGCAATCAGTTATTTTGTGCATTCTGCAAAAAACATAATAAATACAACATAATAAATCTGCCGTCATTCACACAGACTAATACAATTCAAACATCAGTGATCACCATAATAACATAACAACGAATAAATTCCCAATTAACACATTTTGTAATGAGTTTCAGAAATACGGCTCCCTCTTTTATATGTCTATTCGTTCATGCTCATATATTTCTTCAAGCTTCAGCTACGTTTAAATAATGTTTTTTTTGCGGAGATCTAATATATATGCAAGTATGTATTAGGTGTTGCGAAACTAGTAACAGATTAGTTCAGTTGTGACCAGAAGGATAAACCAAAGGCAGCATGAACGGAAAGTATAATCTCATTCACATTCGTTTCGTGCTCACTGGCGACTCATCAGTAGAAGCCGGTATTACGCTCTTTAACCACTATATATTTTGGAGAGGAATGTGGGATATTTGGACGGTACAATCTCCTAAACCAATGTGTATACCTGCAGTAGTGAAACTAACATTATATAAATTCTTGACAATGCGACTTCAACTCTAACTCACTCTATATAATATATATTCTGAGTCTGTAAAGCACTATGACTATTGTGTTAGTAATCGATACCAACATTATAGTACCGAAAAAGTAAATGGTACTTACACTATGTTTGCTGAGTCGGCACATGGTCCCAACAGGATTGATATCAATGTATGCCATAGTTCAAGGAAATTAAGAATTATAACCATTTCGGAATACCTGTTACTCCAGTAAATGCATACACTCTGGCCTTCATCGATATCAGTTATCACATTTCGCGGTAAGCATGAAATCATTCAATTCAATATATAACAGTTAAATACTGTTTGTTGCGGATAACTAATATATATGCAAGTATGTATTAGGTGTTGCGAAACTAGTAACAGATTAGTTCAGTTGTGACCAGAAGGATAAACCAAAGGCAGCATGAACGGAAAGTATAATCTCATTCACATTCGTTTCGTGCTTACTGGCGACTCATCAGTAGAAGCCGGTATTACGCTCTTTAACCACTATATATTTTGGGGAGGGATGTGGGATATTTGGACGGTACAATCTCCTAAACCAATGTGCATACCTGCAGTAGTGAAACTAACATTATATAAATTCTTGACAATGCGATTTCAACTCTAACTCACTCTATATAATATATATTCTGAGTCTATAAAGCACTATGACTATTGTGTTAGTAATCGATACCAACATTATAGTACCGAAAAAGTAAATGGTACTTACACTATGTTTGCCGTTTTGGCACATGGTCCCAACAGGATGGATATCAATATATGCCATAGTTCAAGGAAATTGAGAATTATAACCATTTCGGAATACCTGTTACTCCAGTAAATGCATACACTCTGGCCTTCATCGATATCAGTTATCACATTTCGCGGTAAGCATGACATCATTCAATTCAATATATTACAGTTAAATACTGTTTGTTGCGAAGAACTAATATATATGCAAGTATGTATTAGGTTTTGCGAACCTAGTAACAAATTAGTTCAGTTGTGACCAGAAGGATAAACCAAAGGCAGCATGAACGGAAAGTATAATCTCATGCACTTTCTTTTCGTGCTTAATACCGGCTCCTACTGATGAATCGCCAGTTAATAGGAGATGGTACCGTGATAAATTACTCGCAACGCAATATGAGAGACAGGGAAATAATCTATTCTCTTTCGTGCAACGTTTCTTTTAAATCTCTTCGAAACGTCGAAAGAGTTACCACATATATTCAACTTTCTGGAAAAACTAATCAACCCATAATATCTTATGTGAATGAAAACTGTGCATATTTTGCAGCTAGGCAGCGCATTGGATTAAGTCACAAAGTCTGACGCACAAATGTTCAAGTGCGATCCTTGTTCGCAGTAAAATGCAGGACCACATTTGGCAGTTACCCATAAGGTGGAAGCCAATCAAAAATTAAGTTCCATTACTACCTTAGGCGATTTGTAGTTTAACTGACAAATATATGTTACAAATTGTTTGTTGCAGAAAAATAATATATATTCCATCGTGTATTAGGTGTTGCGTAACTAGTAGCAAATTTCTTCAAATTAAACCAGGTGGATAAACAAAATTCAGCATCAACATAAGGTATAATCTCACGTACACACCAGTAAAATATGGCACAACACCCTATACGAACGTATTTTCATGCAGAAATGAATTTAGCTTCATACGAAGTCTTCGACAATGCGACTTCAAACAAGTTCACCATATGGATTTGACCGCATTTTTTTTGTGCGGGACAATTGATAGCACTCGTAATTAGGTAAAATCTTGAATCCTGTACATTTCCAGGTGCACCGATTGTTGGCCTTGATTGATGGGTTCTCATTTGTCCCTTCATTTTGAAGCCCTCCATCAGCTGATTGTCAGAAAATAACTTTGGAACCAGACTTTACACTCTTCTTTTTCCTAATTTTGGAGACCTTCAGCGTTGATACTATACGCGCAGGAAAAAAAAGGATGTGGTGCGCATGGTGTCAACTCTGAAAATTTGACTGGAAATAAGATCTGGAAAATTAGGAAAAAGAAGAGTGTAAAATCTTGTTCTATCGTCATTTTCAGACAAGCAGCTGATGAAAGGCTTCAAAATGAAGGGGCAAGTGAGAACCCATCAATCAAAGTGATGCACCAATTTCTTGGATTGAATATTCTTTATCAATCCTGCGCGCTTCCGAGATCTATAACAAGAACTGCACTGGACTCCATAACGTTTAGTTCACCTGCGGCTGAAGATTTCACGATCTGCATGTAATATCATAACATTATATACGCGCGACTTTCGTACCAATCGGTGTTGCGAATTTGAAAAAAGCAATTCAGTGGATTCCGTCTTTGTTGGGGCCTCATCTGTTCTGTATTTATACTTGGACGCTCACTATACTATATATACCTATATACTCTACCTATATATATATATCTATTATACCGAGTCTGTTAACGATGCCAGCATAATGGTTTCCTAGACATATATTACCAAAACAATGAATTTCAAGATGTGCTACATTTTATCAATTTTCGAATTACATCTACTTCTGAACAAATATCTTCCAGAAAATCCCTACACTCAGGCCTTGATCGATATTAATTATCATATTTCGCGTTACACCATTTTATACCTTTTGTGCATACTGGCATTTGTTCATGAATCTCGTACTATTTAAACTAATCTGCTACTATGTGCGCAAAACAATAAATTATTGAAAGAAATATATATAGTCAATATAAACTGGAAATTGCATACATTAACATAATTAATTCATTAAGAAGGCCGGTTCCGTCTTTATTGAGAACTCGTTATTATTTTAAAAAGATTTTCGCGACTGTGGTTGAAATCTGGCATGGTTACATCTCAGTTTCGCATTCAAGCAATTGCGCCACCGTTGCGAAATACTACGCACCATTTTTAATTCATTCACCAAGTAACAATTTTATTGGCCTTTCCATTAAGTGTAAACTTTTTGGCAGTTCTTAAAACCTGTAACTCTAACAAACGACCCTCGATCTGCCATTCTAAAACAGGCACTATGGCAGTAGGTCGCGGCAAATTATGTAAAATAATTAAAAAATTCCCATCCTGAACATAATGAGTTGCGACAATTTCTATCAAATACATGAATAGGTTTTAATAGGGAAATAACCGGCCTACTTTGTGCATTATCTTTGTTACATTGTACAATGTTCAATTTAAACAAACAAAATACGAATAATTTTACAATAATTGATTGCGCGAGTGATGGTAACAATTCTTTTAATCAAGTTTGCGAGCTTGAAGTAAACACCAGTCACATTGTATTCAACCAGTCGCCGAACAACATAACAAAACTGTATTTAACCGGTTTTCTTATGTTGTTCGACGACTGGTTAAATACAATGGGATTGGTGTTTACTTCAAACTCGCAAACTTGATTTAAAAAATATGAATAACCAAATCACTATTACTCATGAAATATATATATATATATATATATATATATATATATATGGAGTATATATATATATATATATATATATCTACTTTGTCCTTGTAATATCTTCTTTCTATAAAAAAATTATACACCATCAAACTGCTTTGGCGTTTACACAAAAAATAGTTTTCTCGTTATTCAGTATTGTATGTGCCGACTATTACTGAAAGATATGTATCCTTTTGTTGTTCTCTTTCGTGCTTGCAAACACATCTATAATTGAGTGTCTCGATTGCATTTAATTGGCATTTGCGTTACATCTAAATGGTTAGTAAGATGTCCACTACGAGCTTGTACATAGATGCATTGTACAATTTTGCTTGCTTGAGGTTAATGAAAATGTGTACGCAAAGGTAAAAATATATACGTATATATAAATATATCCATTTCTGTGCGGATATAAGGTTAGATAGTAAACGATCTATTGTATATTGTTAGCGCGGGATAAATTGACTTGTACTGCCAAAAAACTAATTAAGATTTCCGGTTGCCACTATCGAGTTTTTTTTTGCTTTAGACAGAAAATTGAACGCAGACTTCCAACTGGTCAGCAATTAGGCGTTAGGTTTTACTATTTTGCTTGAAAAATTAATTGAATAGACGTCGCAGTGTTGTTCGTATTGGTTGCTAATTTGGTGGAAGTGTTGAAAGAATGTGTGCAAATTTGCCAAAGTATAAGTTGACCATAAAAGAGTGTAGCAACTTTTGCATTATTCATATAAGGAAGGGCCTGTCAGATGCTTAATCTCCATTGTCAAGCCTGGTTAAATTTAGCCTTGACAACGCCCTGCCAACACGTAAGTGATTAACATCAACAATACGGATGTCATGTTAAGTCAAATTCTGTCTTATATGCGGACAGGTAATCTAAAGCCTCATCCCTTTCCCCTACCTCTACTACCGTAAATGTTGCATGGAAATGCTTACGTGCCGAACAGATTTTCCATTTCTGCCAGTTTAGCTTGGTTCGATGTGGCTTAAAGAGGATAAGGACATGTAATTCGCCTAGTTCCACTAGCTAACGTCAACATTAAACAACAAAGAAATGCGGCACTTAATTAAAGAATTTCGTTCAATTACACATGTAAAATTTGAACTATATCATATACATCCTTACAAAACACATGCATACACACACATATATATATATATATATATATATATATATATATATATATATATATAATTGAAGAAATTTCAAAATAGCAAAATTTGACATTTGAAGAAGATAGCATTTATTGTAATTACAACAAGATATCTCTAATAATTACCATCTGGTATGAATTTAACCAGCTATTGTTCCAGTAATTTTCTTTTTCTATGATATTTCGATCTTCCTTACCGAAGATCTTCATCAGATGCATTTCACGAAACAAATGAAGCAAGCCAGTTCCGCATCAAGGAAACTCTTTCAAGATATCTCAATATTTGGTTAATTTTGGCCAGTATATTTTTCAGTAAATTTAAAAATTTTATGTACCTATTAAGTTTTTAGAGGCGTACTAATCATTTTTGGCCAAATGTGGTATGAATCCACTAAATATCTTGTTAAATCACGGATGAAATTTAATGAACAACAGCTGTCATTTATTTAAATCAAGTTTGCGGGCTTGAATAAACACCAGTTCCGTTTTATCTAAAAAACGACTACCAAAAGTTACAATTACTGCTGCAGTCTTAGGTCGGTAAAATCTTGAATTTTGATCATTTTCAGGTGATGTAATTTTTGGCCTCAATGGGTGGGTTCTCATTTGTTAATTAAAAAATACATTTGGAATTAAAATAAATATAAATATATTTGTCTTGAATGAGGATACCACATTTGCCACAAGTTGTTATTTATTCCTGTGCGTATTGTTTCAATCCTAAGGATGAGACTAGAAATTCGTTCTCGAAAAATAGGAAAAAGAACAATGGAAAATCTTGTTCCAACGTCATTTTCCGACAACGAGCTAATGGAAGGCTTAAAAAAGAAAGGAAAAGTGAGAACCTATCAATTGAGGCCATAAATTACATCACCTGAAAACGATCAAAATTCAAGATTTTACCGACCTAAGAGTGCCATCAATTGTCCCGCACAAGAAAAATGCGGTCAAATCCACAACAAAAAGGACAGCACTGCGCAACGAGATTCATCTTTTAAAAATTACTGCTGCACTTCGACATTATATGATCTTCATCAGAGCACGACGACTAATTGCCTAACTAGGATAAATCCGCAATGCATATTTTAGTTATGGAAAATCTGGTATGCGACTCAGCTATACTGGGTAGTAACACTACGTCAACCTCAATAAAATTATGACAAAATTATATTGATAAATTTGACTGAATATTCTCAAAAATTTATTTGTGCAGAAATAAATTAAATTCAACGTAAATTAAAGACATTATAAGTGTGTAATTACATAACAGACAAATTATATATACAATATGAACGTACAATGTTAATGATACCAATTTGGTAATTTTTGAGGTACTCTCCAATAAACGATTGGACAGGGACAGATAATCATTTTTTATTTGAATATCGCTTGCGACATTGAGATTAAATCTACACATATTTAACCACGTACTAGACAAGGAGAAGTTATCCTCACACGTACTGAAGAGTTCCGGTATCCACTGTGCATTATTAGAGCATGATGAAAAGCTATCTGACGATGATGAAGCGATGTGAAGTACTGCATTGGTGCTATGTTGTGGGTCATGATAAAGAGAGGGACAGATGTAAACATCAATTCCGAGAACTCGATTTAACTGAATAATTCATATCACATACTGAATTACGTATATATATATTAAAGCCTGCGAATATGTTTCGTTCGTGACTACACAGAAATGACGCAGCCGATAATCGTTTCATATAAATGTATGAAAATCAACCAGAAGTTAGCCTAATTTATGATTCTTGAATATTACAGATAAATAATGGTTTCATCCTCATGCAATTTTCCGACTTGTTTCGTTATTTGATTTTGAAGGTTGCAACGCGTTAGTACATGTGATTCACGGTAATTAGGCTGTCACTCCATTAGCGAAAATTGTCATTTATGTTTATGTTACATAAAGCTTGCTAGGTCATCAATCTCATGGTAAATCAGGGGAGTAAAATTGATCCAGTTTGCGAAATTTGGAATAGCGTCAAGTTAATGTTTCATATTTTTAACGAATTAAAAAATCGGTTTATCACAAAGATATTCTCAATCTTGTAAGATGTGTGTAAATGCATGTTATTCGTAATAATTTCGTGCATAATTTTGTGGAAATATATCATGAAACTGATAGATTACTAGAAATTTTTAGTGACATGGTTTATAATGCATGTGATATTGATAAATTAGTGTTAATATTTATCGAGTCCACGTTGTTGAAAACATGGTCTTATTTCTACTGTCCACATTTTGACAGCGTCTATTTTGGAACTCTTTTATCAATGGTAAGCTCATGACGCTAACACGTATTTCAATTAGTAAGATATTTTGAGATTCGTTTAAAAGGTTCATCTGTACTTACAGGCATATCTCATAACGATAACTGACATGTCACTAGAAAAGCCTGCACCATTTATGGTTATTGCATGCGCCTATAAATTTCAAGTATTACATGACGTATATGTTCATTAAGGTGAGACAAATATCATCAAATAACAATTACTGAAATTTCACTAGGTAATAGTACCTCATTTATACATATGTATTTATAATTGTGAAGTGTGATGTGAAATATAATAAAATGCACCAGCATATTCCTTTAAGAGAAACTACGGTGATTAATTAAACAATAATTGACTGCACGGTTGGTGGTAACACTTCTTTAAATAAATTTTGCGAAGTAAACACCAATCCCATTGCATAACAAAACTACCACCAGTCGCATGCACTGACGCGTTTCGAACTTCCATAATCATCATCAGAGTACGGGGGCAAACTGACTAGCGAGTATCTAACCGCATTGAATATATGTGGAAAGCAAAATTACATATGCGGCTTTCACATCTAGTAGTCTTGCACACACTGTACTTGAGTGGAAGATAGAAACGCGTCAGTGCGTGCGATTGGAGGAGGTTTTATTATATTATGCGCCGATGAAATTTAAATTCCTTGTTGCTCACGCCAAATAAATTATTCAAGCCTTGTTTACGACCAGTAAAGTTGTATTCTCGTCGCCGTTTTATTTCGGAACTTTATTGTGAATTCCTTCTTCACAGGACCATCAATCGTAAGAATTTAAAAAAATAACTAAAATTTCGTTTAAATTTATTTCATTTATAATTATTAGTTACATATATTATGGTTACTGACGTTTCAACAGACAAACAGAAGTTAATATCATGCACATTCGTTTCGTGCTTACTGGGACTCATCAGTAGGAGCCGGTATTACGCCCTTTAACCACTATATATTTGGGTGAGGAATGTAGAATAATAGGACGATACAATCTCCTAGACGAATGTGTAAACCTGCAGTAGTGAAACTAACATCATATAAAGTCTACGACAATGCGACTTCAACGCTAACTCACACTATATAATATATATATATACCGAGTCTGTAAAGGATACTAACACTATGGCTATTGTGTTAGTAACTGATACCTTTTTTGAAATCGATGAGTACCGGATACTAACACTATGGTTTCCGAATCGGTACATGATACCAACCTGATGGATATAAATTTATGCTAAAGTTCACCCAAATTGAGAATTACAACAATTTCTGAACACCTGTTACCCCAGTAAATCCATACACTCTGGCCTTGATCGATATCAGTTATCACATTTCGCGGTAAGCATGGCATCATTCAATTCAATATATTACAGTTAAATACTGTTTGTTGCGATTGTACCGTCCTATTATTCCACATTCTTCTACCAAATATATAGTGGTTAAAGGGCGTAATACCGGCTCCTACTGATGAGTCGCCAGTAAGCACGAAACGAATGTGAATGAGATTATACTTTCCGTTCATGCTGCCTTTGGTTTATCCTTCTGGTCACAGCTGAACTAATTTGTTACTAGGTTCGCAAAACCTAATACATACTTGCATATATGTTAGTTCTCCGCAAAAAACAGTATTTAACACAAGTTATGTCTATGCGGGGTTGTGTGTATAGCTGAGTATAATTTAGTTGAACATATTTACATGCACGCGTGAGTTAATCTTAGTGAGCCCTACAAATTTCTGTAGTCACATTAATTAAATACTCATAATGTTTTTTTAAGTGTTCCTTTATAACTCGGACGTCTTCTGCTTACTTCACGCACATCTGAGCGCAACTTCAATGATTCCATGTAGTTTCAACATCGTATTCGTTTGACTACTTATTTTATTCGCCCTATGTTGAATGCCGTACGAATGTGTAAGGATTATTGGGTCGTGATAACACCGGAAACTAAACTATGCCGGCAAGTAAAGTCATTGGCGCCAAAATATAATATATGGACAGTTATAAAAAAACCCATACCAAGGCCACTAACTAATCAGGAATGTATCAAGTTCCATGCAATAATTGTAAGTTTAAGTATGTTGACGAAACTACGTGCTCAACTAAAGTAAGATTAGGGAAGCTTAAAACAGTTTTTGCATAGGGATATGTTAAAAGGTGGTATATTGCGCGTCATACAGAGGACACGCACATTTAACTGGAACGGCGGTAGACGCATATCGGTATATGGTCGAAATAGATCAAAAAGTTTGATTACGGAATATATTAAAATCAAATCGAGATATGACCTGATAAATGTAACAAGGTTGAGAAAACACGAGGCTCCATTTGGAACACAGAACTTACGAATTTTAAAGTGAAAAGATGGCGTAATTCAGAATCGAAAACTGGCTCCAAAATAAGATTATGAATGTTGGACTAGAATAAACCATTTTGAGCTTAAAATATGTTTTACACTAAAGAAAAATAATTTATTTAAAATATGTATTTTTACAAAATTGCGATTTATGAGTCAACTTTTTGATCGATCAACTTTCATATTTCATCCTTTATATTTTATTATCTTGCTTTATGTGGTAACTAAGGTATTTTATAGAGTACAAAATTGTCATTCATCTTTTGGTTTAAATATGAACTGTGCTCACAATTGCTTGAAAGATAGTGAAATTATGAAATTGGATTAATCGAAATTATATGACCTACTTTTTGATAAACACAGGCTGAATTCTAATCGTTTTGTTTCTTCAACATATTTCATCACTTTAGCGGATGTCCCCTTCAGTTCACCCATCATCAAAAGTTTAAAAAAAACAAACTAATGAAGTAAGCGCGATATTTTTCTAACGATAACATTTATACTTCAGACTGACCTTCAACTAGATAATTACCTAAATTAAGGTTGCGATCTTGATATAAGCACCTGACCCTTTATGTACATACATTTGTCAGTATAAAATAAGATTTGTATGGAGTAGAAAAGGCAATTCATCCAGTATTATTACAATCAAGGTTGCGGTCTTGATATAAACACCTGACCCATTAATTACTTACATATGTCAGTATAAACTAAGAATTGTATAGTGTAGAAAAAGGCAATTCATCCAGTAGACCGGTTTCGTCCTTATTTGGAACTCATCAAGTACTGGCCAGAATTTGCCGCGGACAGGATACGAACCTGCGCACGTCTGCTTCGGAATCTGGTGCTCTAACCACTGAGCCATCCTGCCGCACACTATACTATACAATTCTTAGTTTATACTGACATATGTAAGTAATTAATGGGTCACGTGTTTATATCAAGACCGCAACCTTGATTATAATAATTGTTATCACCACCCACGCAACCAATGTTCGCTTAATTCATCTAGTAGACCGGTTTCGTGCTTATTGGTAACTCATCACGTACTGCCCAGAAATCACTAGATAGTTGCGCGTTACTTGAGTGTCGGTGTTTTTATATCCTTAACTGTTAAGTTCATCCAACTAAATGAGACTAGAGTGGCTAACTATGAATTTTTTATTTACATGCGTTAGGCTATTTATTTTGTACTCTCAATGTGAAATGAGGTAACTGTAGCCGACCCTCACATTTTCGGGTGCACAAGTAATTTTCTATACCGTTACTGTTTGAATTGCCAGTATATTTTATAACGGTTTTCTTTATTCATTTTTACTATTGTTAGGTTCTTACAAGTTTATTTGATATGAATTTACATTTAGTTTATCGGTAATATTGCTTTTCCGTAATCAGAGACGCACCAATAGGTGATAAATACCAAATAGGAAGAATTAAGAAGTAGCCAATCGCTTGCCAACTGAAAATGACATGTTATCACTGACGTTTCATTATATGAACATCCAAGTGCATGCAATTACACTTATCTGAAAACATTCTAGTTATAAATGCGCATACATGATGAATATTTAATTGGAGAAACGACAGAAAATTGTAGGGAAAAAGGTAAATTCAATTATATGAACTTACGAGTGTATGTAATTATATTCAACAAAATTTGTATTCTTTAAATCAAGTTTGCGAGATTGAAGTTAACACCAATACCCTTGTATTTGACCAGTCGTTGAATAATATGAGAAAACTACAGCCAGTCGCAGTGCACTGACGTGTTTCGACCTTCCATGATCATCATCGGAGTACGACGGCAAATTGACTAGCGAGGATCAAACTGCATTTCATATATATGGAAATCAAATTTAGATATGCGGCTCTGACCTCTAGTAATCTTGCAAACATTTTAAGTGACTGGAAATGTTGGCTGCATAATTTTTATACAGTCCGGAACATTATAGTTCAATTTATGCAAGACTGCTAGAGGTGAGAGCCGCATATCTAAATTTGATTTCCATATATATTCAATGCGGTTTGATACTCGATAGTCAGTTTGCCGTCGTACTCTGATGATGATCATGGAAGGTCGAAACGCGTCAGTGCGTTGCAGCTGGCGGTAGTTTTGTTATGTTGTTCGTAGACTGGTTAAATACAATGGGGTTGGTGTTTACTTCAAGCCCGCAAACTTGATTTAAAGCATTGTTACCTCCACCCGCGCAATCAATTATTGTTAAATTGTATTGTCTTTATATGTATATGTGGCGAAAGCTGCAAACAATTAATGTTCGTGACTGCATAGAAATTGTGCAGCCGACTTTTCCAGTCAAGTTCAATTTATGCAAGACTGCTAGAGGTGAGAGCCGCATATCTAAATTTGATCTCCATATATATTCAATGCGGTTTGATACTCGATAGTCAGTTTGCCGTCGTACTCTGATGATGATCATGGAAGGTCGAAACGCGTCAGTGCGTTGCAGCTGGCGGTAGTTTTGTTATGTTGTTCGTAGACTGGTTAAATACAATGGGGTTGGTGTTTACTTCAAGCTCGCAAACTTGATTTAAAGCATTGTTACCACCACCCGCGCAATCAATTATTGTTAAATTGTATTGTCTCGGAATATTAGCTGTTTGTAGCTTACACACACACAATCACACACACACAAATATATATATATATATATATATATATATATATATATATATATATATATATATAGACAATCCAATTAAACAATAATTGCTTGCGCGTGTTTTGAATTTGTCTTATTTACTCTCTCTCGTACTCATGCACACGAACTGCGCCACATATATATGACATTTACTTATCTAGTAAAATATGAATAATTTTTATGCAAGCAACCAATAGGTATAAATTGATGTTGCGATTTTGATATAAACACCTGACCCATTAATTACCTACATGTCAGTATAAACTAAGAATTGTATAGTGTAGAAAAGGCAATTCTTCCTTATTGGGTACTCATCAGGTAATGGCCAGAATTTGCCGCGGTCTACTGGATGAAATGCTTTTTCTACACTATACAATTCTTTGTTTATACTGGCATATGCAAATAATTAATGGGTCAGGTGCTTATTTCATGATCGCAACCTTGATTATAGTAATAGTCATCACGCCCACGCAACCAATGTTCGTTCGAGTCTAAATTGATTCAGCTAAATTAAATGTTACTTGGTTTTTATAAATTCTTACGACGAACGGTTCTGTGAAGCAGGTATTTCAAATTAAATGCCGATATATCGTGAAGAAAAACTTTTACATGAATACAATGGCATTTGTCCCAAACAAAACTCAGATAATTGTGAAATATCCTGTCACGGGAAAAATTACAGTCAAACAAATTATTTTTCAATTACTTTACTAAATGAAAAACATTCGATTACAATCACTTGTTACGAATGGGAATAGATAATATAAATAAACATGTCGCAAATTAATATCAGAGTAGATATTAAAGATTCTGTAAATGAATAAGCTAATATATAAGTGGTACGCGTTATAAGTTACCTAATTCTTTAGTTACGCTAAGATAACAAGTAATAAAGGATGAAATTCCAAATCAATCCTAAAATAAACAAAGAGATGGCTATTTTTTTCTTGCTAAATATAAGATAATTTTTACTAAATTTCACACTCTTACTGAATAATTTTTGCGTCGGAGCCCTATTCTATTATTGGAGCGAGATTTATGTTCTGATTTTGAGCAAACTTCGCTTCCTATAATTATTCAATACTGAACTCCAAATCGAACCTAGTAATATTTTGCTGCCGGTTCATTCAATATTTTTTTATCAACTTTAATTTCTACAAATTTTCGATTAATCTGGATTGGGCCGGTGGAAATAAAAGCCATTTAAATTGAATTTACAAGCTGGAGATAAATTCCAATCCAAGTATATATAAATTTGTCAGTATAAACTAGACATTGCATAAGGAACGAAGGGCAATTCATCCAGCAGACCAGTTGCGTCCTTGTTAAATATACCAAGCACTATCCAGTACTTTAGCGAGGATGGGGCTCGATCTGGAGCAAATTTGCTTCGGAGTCTAAGATTATCCCCGACGCAAATTACACACAATTCTCAGTAATTCACTAACTTAAGTTTGTGGATTCGCTTTTGCTTGTATGGATTACCTGTTTACTTAATTTACCAAATAATCACTGAAATTCTATCAGTTTAGAACACACACTACGCCGCATGAGCAATTGGCATTGAATTGAAGGTGCACCTAAATTAAAAATTTCTAATTAGGCCGATAGCAAAGAACACGTATGATAATTGTTTTAAACCATATTTCCTTGCTAAAATTTGTCAAGCCTTTCCGATTCCATATGAATATGAGTGGTAAATGGGGCCGCATTGCTTAATGCGAATATTGGTTTTCAACTAATTTGCCATTAGTTATGACTAAACATGATTAAAAAGAATAGTTTTTCTCTTACCGATTTGTTCGATATTTGAGGAGTCCAACTTATTCATAGTTTGATTTGCCATTCTGATAAGAGCATCCAGAGCTGAATTGTTGCCTAATTCGAGTATTTCGTTGGTACCAGCAGAATCAATTCCATTCTTCAGAGTCATGTCATTTCTACTTAAAGTCTCGCCACTTCTCGATGCATGGGCGGCCAAAAGTTGCACACACTCAGCTAAAGGTCTGTCCGAACTTATCAGCATTGTATCAAATGCATTATTCTCACTTAACGCATCTCCTTGGTCAATTTCTTCTGCAACATTATTATAAAAATAAGAAATGAAGCAAGAAATAAATACTATATTGGCATTTGTTATAATTATTCAACTAATACAAAAAATAAACCTGACAGATAAAACAGAAAACAATCTATTATGGGATGCGTTTATTTGAGTTATTATAATAGTTTGAGTACATAAACGAATGGATATATCTGGATAGTTATATTAAATAAGATAAGGTTCGTAGATTGATAGATACATCAGTAGCAACACGTCTAGAAAGATATATCTATAGATATTTTTATAGATAGTTAAGAAGATAGACAGATGGATAGATAAGTAGAAGATATATGGTCCAATGTGTAGATAAACGGCAAGATAGTAATAACACTCGATAAATATTTAAAAAAAGTATTGTTTATATCAAGGTTGCAAACTTGATATAAATATCGATCCTTTTCTACAATACAAGATTGCGAGATTCAAATAAATAAGAAACCCGTCGTATTTTGATTTTCGAACAACATAAAAGGAATTACCGTATAATAAATTTTTAACCAATCCTATTATATATATATATATATATATATATATATATATATATATATATATATATGTACATGCCAAAATAGACAAGCCTTCTAAATGTAGAAAAGGCAATTCATCCAATATACCGCTTTCGTCTTTATTGGAAACTCTTCAAGTACTTTCCAGAATTTTGCTGCTGATAGGGCTAGAACCCGGGAGCGTATGCTTCTGAGTCTTTCGTCCCTGAGCCACTCTACTGAACGCTACGCACACGTTTCAGTTCTAAACTAACCGAAGTTTTTCGTTACCCTTCGCTTCAGGTGAAGCCTATGGGAATCTCTTTAACCGTAAAGTTCTAACTAACCGCACACATATCTATCAATCTAAGATAGACACGACTCTACTTAGGGAAGCGGTGCTGGATTAAACATTTAGATAATTAAAAGATCATTGGCAGCGAAAGCGGAGATAACAATTTTTAAATCAAGTTTGCGACTGATATAAACACAATCCAATTATATATATATATATATATATATATATATATATATATATATATATATATATATATGATACTTACTACGGAATCCTTTTAGTTTCAAGTTCAATCACCCATTTCGTATGAAAATCTGTATCTTATAGTCATTAACATTAAGAAGTCTCAAGTTAACAGATATAAAGCATAGAAAGTTAGAATTAGACAGACTACGCGATATATTTAAGACTAATGGTTACCCTCCTCATTTAATAGATACAACAATGAGGGACATGGTGAAGAAAGTTAATCCTAGTGTGAGATACAAAAAGCGGATAAGGATAAGGAAGAGCGTAAGGTCATGGTATTACCGGACTCTATATTAAGTAGGAAAGTGAAATCAATAGCTTTAAAATACAATATAAGGACCGTTTTAAAACAATACCTTACACTAGGCACTATGCTCCCTAACAAAAAAGGAAAGAATAAACCTTTGGAAACATGAGGAGTGTATGAAATCCCGTGCAATGATTGTAATCTTATGTATGTTGATGAGACCATGTGCCCAATCAAGGTAAGAAGAGCTGAACATAAATCTACATGTAAGTATAGAAACATTGAAAAATCAGATCTTGCACGTCATGTAGGGGGGACTGGACACACTATTAACTTGAATGATTGCAAACACATAGAAATATGTAGTCGTAATAGGGTGACGAGATTGAATAGTGGATCAATTTATATTAAATCTAGAGATAATATTATAAGTGAGCCACTCCACTGAACGCTACGCACACTTTCAGTTCTATATTAACCAAAGATTTCGGTTATGCTTCACTTGACTTGGACCCTAAGGGCATCTCTTTAGACTTATAGTTGCAACTAGCCCCACTCAAATCTATAAATAGAATACTTAAGTTTTGAATTATAGTGCTCATTGCTGTCCATCTTGTTGTGAATTTCACCGAATTTTTAGGTCGGTAAAATCTTGAATTATTTACATTTCCAGGTGCACAGATTTTGGCCTTGATTAATGAGTTCTCACTGGTCCCTGCATTTTGAAGCCCTCCATCAACTGCTTGTCTGAAAATGGCGTTGGGAAAAAGGAGTGGAAATTCTTTCTCCAACGTTATTTTCAGACAAGCAGCTGATGGACAGCTTTAAAGTAAAGTGACGAGTTAGAACCCATCATTCAAGGCCAATGATCGGTGCACATGGAAATATAAAGGATTCAAGATTTTACCGACCTACGAGTGATATCAATATTCCGTATAAATATAAGATAGACACGACGCTACCTAGGGAAGCGGTGCTGGATTAAGCATTTACACAATTTAATGATCATTGGATGCGAAAGCGGAGGTGAGAATTTTTGAAATCCATTTTGCGATCTTGATATAAACATCAATCCCACTATATATATATATATATATATATATATATATATATATATATATATATATATATATATATATATATTAAGAACAAAACAACGTACTCCATGGAATAACATTTATTAATAAATCTTATTTCTACCAGTATCTACAGCCATTGTTCTGGATTCGTTAGTATATTCGTTCATCCAATCCCACTGTACATTTGACGTAACCAATCTCCTCTTCGTTATTCTAGCCTTTGTTTTGCGCAATTTAGACCACTACTTTTGCGCAGTTTAGACCACTCCTTTTGCGTAACGTCATTTGGTGTGTCATCGCTTTCATTGTAATTGCGTCCGTAATTGATGTATGTGTCGTATTTTGCGAGGCGTTGGTTATTTTAAAAGGCATGTCATTTATGTCTTTTTTCCACTCCAATTTAATTTCTTTTTGGATTATTTTCTGCACGTTTAAGCAGGGCTTCAGCTTATTAATTGCAATAGCTTCAAAAGCCAGAAGCATTTTCTCTGTTTTTGCCTTGTAGAGAACTGAAAAATTGTTACTACTAACAGCATGACCTGTGAGTAGTACATGTTCGCAAATTGCTGATTTTTGTGCAGGAGCTGCACCCCTCTTTAATAAATGTTATTCCATGGAGTACGTTGTTTTGTTCTTACATTTTAAAAAATGGTGAAAATAGAAACTATCAATATAGATATATAT
This sequence comes from Eudiplozoon nipponicum, assembly GCA_029291075.1. Taxonomy (NCBI): domain Eukaryota; kingdom Metazoa; phylum Platyhelminthes; class Monogenea; order Mazocraeidea; family Diplozoidae; genus Eudiplozoon; species Eudiplozoon nipponicum. Next base: position 29,042 of record JAQBSW010005467.1, on the reverse strand, counting down.
ATATATATATATATATATATATATATATATATATATATACACTAAATATTTCTATTAGGTAACATAGACAGTTCATCCAGTAGACTAGTTTCGTGCTTATTTGAAACTCTTTAAATACTATCCATAATTTGGGCTGACATAACTTGAACATCAGCATGTTTGATTTTGGACAGTACCTGAAGAGTTCCAAATAAGGATGAAGTCGGTTTACTTGATGATTTTCACTTACTAAAAGAATTATATAAAATGGAATTAGTTTTTATATTAAGCTTACAAACGTAATATAATTATAACTTATCACCACCCACGTAACAAATGTATGTTTAATTGTAAAGATGCCAATGATTTAATCACCTGAAAATGATTAACTGGCGATATTTTTTTTCTATTTTAAGTCACAAGTTTAAAAATTGGGACTCCTTTATACTTCATATTTGAAAACTTGTTTAAAATATGTGATAGGCCTTATTACATGTATGTATTATTCACTTAGTGTGAAAACGTCACGATTATAAGTTAGCTTAAAGCACTATCTCCATTATGCTTTGCCACATCAAATCAAGAAACAAATAATATATATTGATACTGTGCGTTGTAGTCATTAACACCAGTCCTGAGTACGAGCTTAAGTTCAAGCATGAACTATTTGTTTCCTTGGGCAACCTGTATAGCTTTCACAATTACGCCAAACTTAACAGATTTTTTAACTAAATATTTCGGAAAAGATTCTAAATTCGTGACTCTTTTTGCCATAAACGTTTCCAGCATCATCGTTACGGAACGCGTGAAATCCTGAAGAATGTGGTCGGAAATTACTCTAACCTTTGTTAATGCAAATATTCACAACATCGACATCGTGTCTACCCAGATAAATTCAATAATTTCACTTAAACGTAGTTTCGCCTGACATAGTTTTACATTTTATCAAGTCTAATTAAGTAGTTTCTTAAAATTGCTAATTTTGGCCAAATTCTTATTAAGAAATACTAAACAACTTGCCTTCTTTATTGCAGCCAATTGATGTTTTCGCTTTTAATTTTGATTTCGCATCAAAAACGCTTTGTAACAATTTATACACTGACATAATCAAATTGTCTTGTTCAGAGATTCGCAGATACGAGTCTAGTTGTTGCAAACTCTTCTCTTGTAACGCACTCTCACTTTTGCATTTGGTATCTTTCGTGGAGACGTTTTGAACATATGGTTGTTCTGAAATGTCATATGCTGGCAACTTCGACGCTAGTAGAGATATCTCACTACTCGCCGACTGCGTTTTTTGAGTTCGATTTTCACTGTCACTAGTTTCAGGTTCGCAGTTGACATTGGATTGCGTCAATACCCCACCAGACTGTTGTGTTAATGAACGTAAATAAAAGAAATTTAAATTCAACATTACACTAGTTCCAAATGAAATTAAAAAATATACACTATTGAAATAACTCTACCGACACAGGTGCGGTATTTGGGACAGCGGAATACAGAAAGTCGGTTGATGAAATTCCAGTCAGCTGCAATACTATGACAACAGAAATCAGTTGGAGGCTAGACAAAACAGATGATTAACAAATAAATGTAGAAAATGTTATAAATAATTGAGATGGCTAGGCGAGTAATTGGTATGATTTGTCATTGAATAAGTATAGATAGTCAAAAACAGCTATTTTATTTATTAACTATACAGTTTATCAATTAGTATTATAATAATAAAAGGCAGTAATAAAGTATAAATGCCTAGAAATTACTCTTCTCTTGTGCCTGCAGTTGACAGATTATTTGAAATTCGGACCAAAAGGATTGCGTCATATAAAACCGGCAATGAACAAACTTGGAAAAATGATTTTTGGAAGACTGTTAGATGACCGATAATTTGAGAAAGAAATTCTACAACTTCTGTTTGACCTAAATTCATATTTTGTTACATATTATGAGTTCTACAATAGAAAGCTCATTAGTTGGCATAAGCTACCGCAGGAAGGCATCATCATTACCAATGTCTGAGTAAATCGGATACTTCTTTAAATCAAGTTTGCGAGCTTCATGTAAACATCATTGAACAGCATAACAAAATTACCGCCAGTCGCAACGCACTGACGCGTTTCGACCTTTCATGATGATCACCAGAGTACGACGACAGACTGACTAGCGAGGATTAAACCTCATTGCATATATATGGAAAGCAAAATTAGATATGCGGCTCTCACCTCTAGTAGTCTTGCATACATTGCACATGCCTGAAAATTTCGGCTGCAAAATTTCGATGCAGTCATGAACATTAGCTATAATTTCATGCTAAATGTTTCTTGAATGAAGATTGTTTTTGCGAACCTGGAATTACCTGATCTGCGTTTTGACTAACGCAGCTTTCATTGTTCCAGTAATTTTCTTTTTCAAGATATTTCGGCTAAACTTATCGATAGCCTTCATCAGTCGCAATATACCTCACAAGTTTAACAAACGAAACTAATGAATTAAATTAAACTATAAAATTGAACAATTATATATTGCGCGGGTGGTATTGTTATGTTGTTCGATGACTGGTTAAATACAATGGGATCGGTGATTACTTCAAGCTCGCAAACTTGATTAAAACAATTTTACCACTACCCGTGCAATCAATTATTTTTCAATTTAATTGTCTATATAAATTAGATACTGTTTGTTGCGGATTCCTAATAAATATGGAATTGTGTATTATGCGTTGCGCACTTAATAACCAATTAATTCAAATATTACCAGAAGGATAAACCAAAGTTGGCATGAGCGGAAAAAATAATCTCATGCACATTTATTTCGTGCTTACTGGCGACTCATCAGTAGGAGCTGGTATTACGCCCTTTACCCACTATATATTTGGGTGCATAATGTTGTAAAATTGGACGATACAATCTTTTATACCAATGTGTAAACATTCAGTAGTGAAACAAACTTCATATAAGGACTTCAAAGCCAACTCAAATTATATAACATATATACTAAGCCTGTAAAAGGTATGAATTCTACGGCTGTTGTGCCAGTACCTGATGCCAACGCTATGGTTGAAATGAGGGTACAGGGTACTAATACAATATGTTTCATGGTATGCTAAATTTTACTAAATTTTAGTATTACAATTACTTTTGAACTCATGTTAGTCCAGCAAATCCATACACTGGTCTTGATCGATATCAGTTATCACATTTCGTGGTAATCATGACATCATTCAATTAAATATATAACAGTTAGATACTGACATATGTAGGTAATTAATGGGTCAGGTGTTTATATCAAGACCGCAACCTTGATAATAATAATAATAATAATAATAATAATAATAATAATAATAATAATAATAATAATTTAGATACTGAGTCAATTTATCCTTGTCAGAGAAAGTAATAAATTATCCAAAATATTTATATCAAAATCATAAACTTGATTAATCACCGTCAGCGAAACCAGTGTTCATTTGATTATATAAAATAAACACGGTAAATCCTTGTCAAACTGAAAACGAATCATCCAAGCATTGTGTTATGTTCTGCGACGATTGGTTAAATAAAATGGGATTGGTTTTTACTTCAAGCTCGCAAACTTGATTTAACGAATTGTTACAACCATCCGCGCAATGAATTATTGTTTAATCGCAGCCTCTTGTTCAAACGGCTTTAGAATAATTTTAAGCTACATAGCTAATTAAAGCAATCATCTGCATCAAATAATTCGATGACCAGCCAACGTACACTTTAATACATTCTACGTATAATTTCATTAATTCTGCGCATGACAAAATTTAAGTGCCCTCACTTACCATTCTTTGCCTGAGGAATGTCACTATTCTTATCTTCCAACACGTTCATTCCACCGTATTGTAGATTTAAGGCACTGCTGGCTTCTACGAACGAATAACAAGTTATCAGGAAACTCCTGTTTCAATGGCGTTATGGTTTCTGTCCAAACTAATTTTAATATTATGTCTTGATTCTAAAGGTGTTAACGTTTTACTAGGTACCACAGGCTCAACAAAAGTATTGCAGTCATATAGCTTAAATTAACCTCCATTTGTACCGGCCATTTGGAAACTCAGCACACACGCTAGTATGGGCAGGAATAATTTTAATTTTTGGTGTAAAAACACTTTATATGTGAAGCCATATAGAAGGCATGACACTTTATTGAAAACAATGCTCATTTGGGATTTGTAAATAATTGCATATCTATAGGTAATATAACAGATAAAACAGAACGGTAAATTCGAAAGTCTACTCCATAGTTGGAGGCTAATAATCCGCATTTTCAATTTAGATAAAAAACAAATTCCTTAAATCACATATTCGAGGTTAAGTTAAGTACCGATCCAACTATATTTTACCAGTCACAAACAGAGCTAAATTACCTTCATTCAAACGTACTGATGCATTTTGGCCTGCCGTGCTCATTAGCAGAACACGAAGCCAAACTGACCACCCTCTGCAGTTACGAATATTAACATTTTTCAGCTTTCGATACGTAGATATAATGTATAAAATTTAACAATAGTTTATAGCGCCATTCTGGTAACTATTATTTAAATCAAGATTGCAAGCTTGAGATGAACACTAATCCCATTGTTTCTAACTCGTCGCACAATATAGAAAATGTACCGTCAATCACACCCAATGAATAGCTAATGGTTAAGTAAACAACGTTTTTCGGTTAGGGGTAAGGACAAATTAGATCATTACTATAATAAGGTTTACGATCTTTATATAAGCACCTGACTCATTAATTACTTACATATGTCAGAAATAACTAAGAATTGCATGGTGTAGAAAAGGTAATTCATCTAGTAGACCGGTTTCGTATTTAGATCATGTTTGCCAATTTGGATATAAAATGCAAGCATAAATGTTGATAACCCTTTTAAATATGTCGACACATTTCATCCATTCGTAGTCATTTTTATAGCATAACCGGAAACGGTCAAAAATAACTAAATGTCAGTTAATATATATTGTATAAAAAAATTAAGAGATCATTCTCAGTTCTATTAGTTTGACATAAACTTCAATTGACTGGAATCGCGGTTATTAACTTTCGATGCTGTGCCGATAAAGTATTTTGTCTCATTACTAGAAGCTACCCAAATACTGAAGTATAACGAATTGCGTCCATGTTTATTGTATACACAGACTTATCATACCAAACAACAACTCTAGTGCTAAATTGTGGTGAAATCTATCATACTGCGATATCTATTCTGTTGGTACCATGGACCGTCTCGGCATCTTGAAAAGCATTGTATTGGTACAATTTAGAGACTTGCTATACACCATATAAAGTAAGTTGGCTTTGCATTCGCATTGATTTTACATGAAACTAACTAGTACCGCATACATGAGATTTCCACTACCATAATTCAATTACGGTAGTTTTGCTATGCTTTTCGACAACTGATTAAATACGTCGGGATTTCTGTTTAACTGAAGCTGGCTAACTTGATTTAAAGAATTTTTACCACCACGTGCTCAATTAACAATTGGTTAAACGTGTTAACTTGAATTCCGTTTTTAATTAAGCATAAAATTTGTACAATTTCGTGTATAAACACGTATATACACATAAAAAAATATAATTTCTGTTCTTTCAAGGAAATTGAGCGTATGCTTAGACAAATGTAAATGTTCTGCTCGATAATTTATAAGATGCGTACAATATAATTTGTCAAACAATAATTGATTGCGCGGGTGGTGGCAATACTTTATAATTTAACAAAACTACCACCAGTCGCACGCACTGACGCGTTTCGACCTTCCATGATCACCACCAGGATACAACGTCAAACTGACTAGCGAGGATCAAACCAAGTTGCATATATATGGAAAGCAAAATGAAATATGCGGCTCTCACCTAAAGTAGTCTTCCATACATTTTACGTGACTGGAAACGTCGGCTGCACAATTTCTATGCAGTAACGAACATTAGCTGCTTGTAGCTTTCGCCACACACAAACACACACACACACACACACACATATATATATATATATATATATATATATATATATATATATATATATATATATATAGACAATACAATTATACCTTAATTAATTGCGCGGGTGGTGGTAACAATTTAAAAAAATCAAGTTTGCGAGCTTAGAGTAAACCCCAATCCCATTTTATTTTACAAATCGTCTTTGTTATGTTGTTCGAGGACTGGTTAAATACAATGGGATATATATATATATATATATATATATATATATATATATATATATATATATATGTGTGTGGCGAAAGCTACAAACAGATAATGTTCGTGACTGCATAGAAATTGTGCAGCCGATATCCAGTTACGTAAAATATATGCAAGTCCATTAGAGGCGAGAGCCGCAAATCCAATTGTGCATTCCATATATACGCAATGCGGTTTGATCCTCGTTGTCAGTTTGCCGTTGTACTCTGTTGATGATCATGGAAGGTCGAAACGAGTCAGTGCGTGTTATGTTTTTTGACGACTGGTTAAATACAATGAGATTGGTGTTTACTTTAAGCTCGCAAACTTGATTTAAAAAATTTATATAATTTATTACCGAATTCACCATGGTAATTTAATTTTAAATATGTATCCTTTAAAGTAATTGCACAGAATCATGACTGCTGTCCCTGAAAAATTTTCTATCTAACAAAATATACAATTAAATATATTAAAAGTTAGATACTGCTTTTGGCGGAGAACTAATATTTATGTAATTGTGTATTAGGTTTGGTGCACCTAAAAACAAACCATTTAAAATATGACCATAAGGATAAACCAAAGACAGTATGAACAGAGATTATACTTTCTGCTTATTCTGCCTTTGGTGTATTCTTTTCGTCATATTTGACCTATTTTTATTAGGTGCGCAAAACATAATACACAATTTCATATAAAATTAAATATTTCAAGCTAACTGGATTCATGGCGTTCTTAATAAAATAGGGCACATACTTCATGCCTGTTTTCAGCTCATTCAGTTATTTTTAGGCATAGGTGGAATATGAATTGATTGCTTCAATAAGAAAAGTAGAATTTCGTTACAAATGACAAGAACGATGCTAATAGATCTAACCCTTACACGCATTTAAACAATTATTAATTGTGCAGGTGTTGACAACTATGGCATAAATCAAGTTTGCAAGCTTGCTATAAACACCAATGTCATTAAATTTACATTCATCAGTATAAATTAATTAGTTTTTGTAAGATAGCTATAAAAAATCATCCGGTAGACATTTTTCGTGAACAGGACTCAAACTAGGGCTTGCTTCCATACTGTCTACCCAAGAGTTCATTGTAAATATACGCTTCTCTTCTTTCAACAAATGTTAATGTATCAATTTTTGATATTTTTGTGAAATAATAATAGAGTATATTGCATTTTTATCAATAGCTTCAAAAGATCATGAGAAATGTTAACAATTTTTACATTAATGTCTCCAAGCTACGATGAATTATTAAAGAAAATGAAACTCCTAATTTTTGCAGCTAGTATTTTGAACTCTATTTTCCGTTACCATAAAATAATTATTAATAATGCGTATCATTAGAGTGCTTGCAATCCAGTAGTCGTCTATTTCATTCTACCAATAAATGTAAATGACAAAGTTTAGACTAAATTTACCATTTGCCTTAATAATTGTAACTTTAGCTCTAAACAGATGCCATATATGTTCCAACTAAATGAAAATCTAACCAAGAATCATTAGTTTGTATAGAATTAAAAATGGCATTTTGTGTCCAGAAACGTGGCTTAGTGGTTAAAGCAACACACAATAAACTAGACGTGTTCAGGTTCGAGTCCTGTCCGCAACACATACTGCGCAGTACGGGATGAGTTCCCAAAAGGGACGAAACTGGTCTAAAGGATGAATTGACTTTTCTTCACCATGCAATGCTTGGTTTATACTGTAAAATGTATGTATATGATGAGTTAGATGGTTATATTAAAGTCGCAATCTTGATTTAAGTAATTGTCTAATTATTCGTCGTCGAATAATCTTCTAATTATATAAATGTTAAATTCGAAATCGTTTCTTTATGTAGAGTGGTGTCTATTACATACTGACAGATTGGGGATGTTTAGTTTGAACTTTAAATCTAAAGGGATGCCATATATGCTCCACCTAAATGAAAGGCTAACCAGGAAATATTAATTAGTATATGAATAAAAATTGTGACGATTGTGTGACGGTGTGGCTCAGTGGTTAGTGAAACAGATTATATAGCAGACGTGCCCAGGTTCGAGCCCTTTTTGCAGCAAATTCTGAATTGACTTGATAAGTTCATAATAAGAACGAGACTTGTCTACCGGTTGAATTGCCTTTTCTTCATTACGCAATGCTTAGTTTATAATGACAAATGTATCTGCATAACGGGTCAGGTGTTTACATCAATGTCGCAATCTTGATATAATTAGTTGTAAAATAGTTTGTGGGGTGAGATTTCCAGTGTGATAGGATTTTGAAACTGGAAGCCAAAATATCCGAAGTAAAAATGAAGACGGAAATCAAAAACCTCGTAGGGCACAACATGGGTCAGGTAATTTATTTCCTTTAAGTCTTCTGGAAAGCGACATTGATAAATGTTTCATTAATAAAACATGAGGAAGTGCCGAGACGCGTTTGAGTTTCAGAAACTGAATAATTATTCATGTTATTGTTCTCTGATACGCATGCAAAATAATCGGTTAAATAATAAAGCTAGATGTAGTTCTTCTACTGTCTACCTCAAACAAACAGGCTAATTTAACGATTATTTTTTGTTGGGACGATGATAACAATTCTTTAAATCAAGGTTTTTAACTTTATATAAGCATCAATTCCATTGACGGCACATTTGTCAGTATAAGCGGAGCATTGTATAGTCCAGAAAAAACAATTCATCCAATAGACCGTTGTCGTCCTTATTGGGACTTTTCATTTACTGTCTTGAATTTTTCGCGACCAGGTCTCAAACCTGAGCATGTCTGCTTTTTTGTCTGTTACTTTAACTACGGGGCCACTCTGCCGCACGCTGCACACAAGTATTAATCATATACTAACTCATAATTTTCATTATCCTAAACTTCCTCTACAATATATATGGTATTATTCAGAACTAAATTTCAAACTAGCCAACTTGATTTAAATTATTTTTATCACCACCCGTGCAGTCAATGATCGTTTGTGTAGCAATAGTCACCTTTAAGACTAATAACGCACCAAGGGTGCTATATAGGGCTGGCATTAATTCAACAGAAAGTCCTCGCAGAAGTGCCCGTATTAGGATGAAGCAGTCAGCACAATGATGAAAGCAGACTTCGAGCTGAAGTGAACAGTTTAATTACATATATATATATATATATATATATATATATATATATATATATATATTCAATGAGTAACACTACCACAGGTAAGTATGTATTAGGTGTTGCGAACCTAGTAATGAGTAGTTCAGTTGTGACCGGAAGGATAAACCAAAGACAGCATGAACGGAAAGTATAATCTCATGCACATTCGTTTCGTGCTTACCGTCCTATTATCCCACATTCTTCACCCAAATATATAGTGGTTAAAGGGCGTAATACCGGCTCCTACTGATGAGTCGCCAGTACGCACGAAACAAATGTGCATGAGAGTATACTTTCCGTTCATGCTGCCTTTGGTTTATCCTTCTGGTCACAACTGAACTAATTTGTTACTAGGTTCGCAACACCTAATACATACTTGCATATATATTAGATCTCCGCAACAAACGGTATTTAACTACCAAAGGTAATTCCATGTCTGTTCTATAATTATAGTTCTTGAATGGCTAGTTGGAACTTCAGGTTTAATGAGATGACATAAAGGCTACAACTAATAGAAAAGCTTGGCTTACTGGCGACTCATCAGTAGGAGCCGGTATTACGCCCTTTAACCACTATATATTTGGTCGAAGAATGTGGGATAATAGGATGGTACAAATTCTTCGACCAAATATGCAGTGTTTTAAAGGGCGTAATACCGGCCCCTACTGATGAGTCGCCAGTAAGCACGAAACGAAATGTTCATGAGATTATACTTTCCGTTCATGCTGCCTTTGGTTTATCCTTCTAATTACAATTGAACTAATTTGTTACTAGAAGTTCATAACTACCTAATACATACTTTGCATATATATATATATATATATATATATATATATATATATATATATATATATATTAGTTCTTCGCAATAAACAGAATTTAACTGGTATAATATAAAAGCTTGCTTCATTAGTTTCCTTTGTTAAGCTTCTGAGGTATATTGCAACTGATGAAGGCTATTGATAAGCTTAGCCGAAATATTTGAGCAAAAAAAACTACTGGAACAATGAAAGCTGTGCTAGTCAAAACGCAGATCAGGTAATTTCAATAGTACAGCTAGCCAAAAACATGAGTTAGTCTATGACTGTGAATTGTGTTGCATGCGGCAGGGTGGCTCAGTAGTTAGATTCATAGACAGCGAAGCAGACGTTCCCCGTTTCGAGCTCTGGTTGCTGCAAATTCTGGACAGTTTGTGAAGAGTTCCCAATAAGGTCGAAATTATTCTACTGGATGAATAGCCCTTTCTACTCTATATGATGCTTAGTCTAAACTGATAAATGTTTACTTTATAGGATTGGTGTTTATATCGAACAGGCTTATTGGATAAAAAACTTGAAAACAAATGTTGAAATTAACTTGGAACCACGAAAAGATATTTCCAAAAACTTGGAATTGAAAAATGTAAAATATTAGTGATATACATCTGCAGACTTGCATTTTACGTTGCCTAACTATTGATAATATAGCTTAACAACTCCGTCTTGGCATATCAAATCTATAGTATTAGCTATGATTTAATTGCAGGAATAATAATTTTGAAAGTTCACCCGAGAATTAATGTTAAATGTGATTTTTAAATATGAATACTCCTCCACCGAAATGACGTCTTCTTCAATATCACCAAGCAACTTCTTGATTATAGCCTTCAAATTGAATAAATGAGTTATGAAGAAAGATTTTAAAAATGCAAAAAGTACACATAAACAATCCGAAAATCTTTGTTAGCAATGATATAATTCAGTGCTCCATGGAAGAAATATCATCAAATATGAGCGTTGCATTTTAGAATCATACTACTGGACGAGATGAAAGACCATTTTAAATGATGTGAGATTTAGTTCTTCAGGCAATACTGTACACATCTAGGACGCTGGTTATTTAAAAATAAGTTAGATATAATTTAATACTATATAATGTTAACAACAATGAATCCCTTTTGATACTGAATGAAAAATGGTATAAAATGCTTAAATGAACATTTGTTGCTCAGAATAATGTGCGAGAAATTTGACACACAAAGCTATTAAAATTTATCAATCATTGGTTGGTACGCCCGTAAGAACCAACGCTCAACTTGAGTTTGCGGACTTGAAATAAAAATGTGTTCCATTTTTAACTAGTTTCAGAAAATATCACAATTATAATACACGTATTAACGTCAGTTAAATTTCCCTGGTAAGCAATTTGCCACCGTGCTAGTATGAGGACCGAAGAAAATAAAAATTGCCTCAATATGAGGTTCTAATTTTGAATTTCCTGCTGTTGCAGCTGATTCAAAGTTTGATTGGCATTTATGTCAAGTTTGCCATCTTTTTCCAAAAGGATCAATGAAAATTGCTAACAAATGTGCGTTTGCTGCCTTTTATAGTTGCAAACTAAGTATGACAAATTTGATTATTGTTGTGTATCCTTCAACTTGTGCCATAATCTAAACAAAATTCCACAAGAGAATCTAGCATTCCCAATGAATCTTGAGCCAACCGCTGGCCGTCACTATAAAATTAATTCGTTATTTAATAAAATATCCGAAAAGTTAACACGTGTACTTGCATCGACTCTCCATATTTTAAAAATTAAATGGGAATAAAATGTTTGAAAAGCACTTGACATTTTATTTGGCGATAATTTCATTATTTTGTGCAATTCGTTAAATCACTTTTTCGAGCTTGAAGTAAACTCCAATCGTATTGAATTTAACCAATCTTCGAGCAACAAAACAAAATTTTAAATCACTATTTCGTGCAACTGGCGGGAGTTATACTATGTTGTCCGACGACTGGTTAAATACAATGGGATTGGTATTTACTTCTAGCTCGCAAACTTGATTTAAAGAATTTTAACCTCCACCCTCGCAATCAATTATTGTTAAACATAACAAAAAAATCGTCAGTCACACGTATTGAAGCCTTTCGACCTTCTATGATGATCATCATAGTATGTTGACAAACTGACTAGCACTGATTAAACCGGAATGAATAAACACGGAAAGCAAAATTATATATGCGGCCCTCACCTCTAGCTGTCTTGCATACATTATACTTGATTGGAAATGTCGGTAGTTTTGCTATAATTTTCGACGAGTTGTTTAATACAATGAGAATGGTGTTTCCTTCAAGTTGGCAAACATGATTTATAGAATTATTATCACCACACGCGCAATCATTGATTATTTAAATATTTGATTATTGTTTATAATACGTGAACAAGACATTAATTTTGGCTTCCTAAATTATCGAGAGAAATTGATAAAATTACAGACAGCACAATAACATAAGGGCTTCTGTGGTTATCATATTGACTTATTTATTTTCTAATACTTCTATATCTGTTAAATTATGAATCCTATTAAGTATTACTTTTTAATACTATTACTATTTAAAGAATTATTAGTTTTTATATTTTTATGGATAAGGCTTTTATACAATTTATTGTCACGTTTTTCGTTTAAATTCATCGTTAAATTATTTTATGAGAATAGCCATAATACCTAGGAAAGGGCATTTGCACACAAGTTGATTCAAGCAATTCAACAATTTCAGTGATTTTCAATTTAACTGCGCATTGTTTAAGTGATACAATATTTAAACAAACGCATGTTTCTTTACTATTTTACAAAAAGCTTCAATTTCATTTTTTAAGTAAAGTTTGTGTACTTCTAATAAGCATCAATTCATTTATATTTAATCATTCGTTGAACAACATAGTAAAACGATCGTCGATCACAGGTACTGACACGTTTCGAAACTTCCATGATCATGATCATAGAATGACGGCAAACTGACTATACAGGATCAAACCAAAAGACATATACGAGATAATGAAAATCAGATATGCGGTTCCCACCAGCAACTGCTTCATAAATTGTACTTGACTGGAAATGTCGGCAGCACAGCATCTTTGCTGTCATCAGCAGAATATTTTTCATCTTTCGCAATATATGTTTAAGCTATAAAATTAAATAATCATGAATTACACGAGTGGTGATAAAAATTCGATAGGATGGCTTTGTGGTTATAGAAACAAACTCCGAAGCAGACGATCCCACGTTCAAGCCTTGCCCATTGCAAATTCTGAACAGTATGTGAAGATTTCCCAATACGGACGAAACCGGTCTCTCGGTTGTATTACCTTTCTAAATTATACTATGCTTAGTTTATACTGACAAACTTATACATATAATGAGACTAGTATACAAAACGAAGTAAAAAAACCTTAATTTAATGCATAAATATACAAACTTACGGAATTAATTAGTGAAACTATTTTCATTTGTCTTCATGATGAATCTCATTAACTAACAATTTCTATTTTTGCCTTAATAAGGCCAATCTCCACCCTTATGATGTAACATTTTGCTATTTTTTCGCTAATTTATTTATTTAGACCAACGGTAATACTTAGGCAAGGACTTTTGCATATAATTTGATTCAGGTACTTATATTTGTCAGTATAAACTAAGAATTGTGCAATTTAAACTGGATAAATTGCCTTTTCTACACTATACAATTTTTAGTTTTTACTACCAAATGTATGTACTTAATGGGTCAGGTTTTATATCAAGATCGCAACCTTGATTATAGTAATAGGTGATTGTATTGCATTAGTGACTTCAATTTCAGCCGCACATCAATGCAGATATATAATTCTTACAAAATACACATAATAGTAAATAACCAGAATTACTTACCATTCCATTATCTTGCGTCGGTTTACTGATTGGTTGCGTTTTCTGGGATGCAGGAGGAATATTGTATTCTACGTTTATAAGAGGTGACTTAGACGATCCATCGTCAATGTTTAACATATTTTCGATTTGTAAATTGTTGGAGAAATTAACAAGTTTGAAATTCGATTGCGATGAATTCTCCTTTTGTACCAGCTGAATAAATGAACTGCTAAGGTATGAAATCAAGTCAGCTGGATCCGGCCAAGTGATGGGAGAACTATCTGATGATGAAACTTGCATTAGAGAATTTTGATGAATGTCTTCAACCGGTAAACATGAATGTCTCGTATTCCAACTAGGAATTTCAACAAGTTGCTGGTCACTAATAATGTTTCTTGATGGTATTTGTGCATTAAAACAATTTAACCTTTGCTTATCACTGATGGAATTTGAGACCATTGACGAAAATGTCACTGGTATATTGAAACTACTGACATCGTGCATTGGTAATATTTCTCCCGCACTATGTAACAAGTTTGACTCGGATGAAGTTAGAATATCCTCAATTAAGAAAGATCGCGTGGTAGATGATGCCATTTTAGTGATGTGCAGTCTTATGTACTCATGCAAAATTAGCGAGTAAATTTCCAATTAAGTTACAGGTTCAATTTGCGAGCTAATGGAATCGGTGAATGTAAATCGTGCATTAAAAAATTCTGATAAAAAATACAGGTGTAGTGCACATAATTAAGGATAGTCAAGCTAAACACTTAGTAACGCTATATCCAATTTCCAATCACGATAGGCACACCAATGAAGGCTAGTTAACGGACGCATTGCAAATTTATAACAGAAGGGAAAATGAAATGCCTGATATTTAGACATGCCACGACTTATTATTAACATTAAAAATGAAGTGAATTACTAAAGTGCCACAGCTAATAAGGAAGATATCGAGAAAGAAAGGAAGAAAGAGAAAGAGAAGGAAAGAGAGAGAAAGGGATACATGGATGTTGGAATGAAAGGTAAACCTAAAGCATAAAAACAGATGTTGGAGACACTAAATAGCAAATTACTGCCTCTAAAGTATTTCGCTTAATAAATGCGTTAAATTAGCCTGTGGAATGTGCCGAATTTAAGATTCTGACAGTTGCACAAAACAGGGATAGATACAGAGACATCAAGCAGTCTTTACTGTTAATTTTGCACATATATACTTTTTAATATACATACACTATATTTTAAAGAATATAGCAAACACGTTATGAGCTATATATATATATATATATATATATATATATATATATATATATATATATATATATATATATATATAGCAGGATTTAATTATATATCTGCTGTCGGTATAAACTAAACATTGCATAAGATAGTACTTCATTAACAAGATCGGTTCCGTCCTCATTGTGCACTTACCATCAATTGACGGAATTCCCGCGATTAGGGCTTTCATCTAAACAATTTTGATTCTGTCTTATGACTGATCCACTACATAATAGTAAATACTGTTTGTTGTGAGACTGACTAACCCTACATATATATATATATATATATATATATATATATATATATATATATATATATGTATATATATATATATATATATATAATTTCATTGATGTGTATTGTGTCGAAATAAATGTAATCATCTAGTAAATCAAGTGTTCGTTACTAATACTTATATTACATTGCTTACAATACTGCGGCTAAAAATGAATTGGAGCAAAGTTAGGTTCTGTTTGGTGGAGAGTTAATATATGCATTGGTGTATTAGATGCTGTACCTGGGGTAACAAATTTGTTCAAATATGACCAGAATGATAAATTAAAGGCAGCATAAACGAAGGTATAACCTTATGTTTACACTCGTTTCGCGCATACTGGCGACTCATAATGAGGAACCGGTAGGAGCAAAATTATTTCAGAGTCTCGAA
This sequence comes from Eudiplozoon nipponicum, assembly GCA_029291075.1. Classification (NCBI taxonomy): domain Eukaryota; kingdom Metazoa; phylum Platyhelminthes; class Monogenea; order Mazocraeidea; family Diplozoidae; genus Eudiplozoon; species Eudiplozoon nipponicum. The sequence continues at coordinate 13,094 of JAQBSW010005467.1, read as the reverse complement.
ATTCATCCAGTTTAACGCCCATCCTGTAGATTCTATGCAATTTTCAGTTTTGTATCAATTTATGTGGCTTTCATTCAGTTTTTCCTGTTAGAGCTTATTGTAACCTATCTGACCCAACCACCAACCATCCGCTTGATCTGCATTACAAACACAATTTCACACACACACACACACACACACACACACATATATATATATATATATATATATATATATATATGAGTTGTTTGTTGGATCATGCTAATCACGCCTGTGGACTTGAAATATTTATCAATTACTTTTGCAGCTTGTCGTATAGTGTAACTAATGTAAGTTGCAGTGCGTGATATTTTTCGGCCTTACATCGTTATTACGAAATAAAGACGGCAATTTGGTCTACGAGATATTCTCAAATACTTTACAGTAGACTGTGATACGCTAAAAGTAAAATATTTTTGCGAAACTGGATTAATCGAAATTACCTTATCTACATTTTGACTTACACAGGTAGTTTTCCAGTAGTTTCCTTTCTCTAACAAAATATTTCGGCAGCCTACTTCATTTGGTCCATTCTCACTAGTTCAAAAAATCAACTATTTCTTCATAAGTTTGATTTGTTAAACTATTGAGAATGGACAAACTGAAGAAGGGTGCCGATAAAGGCGACCGAAATATTTTGTTGAAGAACGAATTTGGTACCTACTGGACAATATCTATAGGGTCACGGCTAGTACTGTTTTGCAGATTTCGCAATATACATGGAAGTACATTAAATCAAGTTTGCGAGCTTAGTATAAATGCCAATCCCATTGCATTTAATCAATCGCACAATATAGCTAAACTAACGTCAGTCACAGGTACTGACGCGTTTCTACCCTCCATGATCACCATCCGAGCGCGACGGCAAGCGGACTAGCAAGGACCAAACCGCAATGTATTTATAATAAAAGCAGAGCTAGATAAGCGGCTCACACTTCTAGTAGTCTCGCATTACTTGTACTTGACTGGAAATGTCAGCTGCATAATTTCTATGCAATCAAGAACATTAAATTATTGCAGCTATTATAATCAAGGTTGCGGTCTTGATATAAACACCTGACCCATTAATTACTTACATATGTCAGTATGAACTAAGAATTGTATAGTGTAGAAAAGGCAATTCATCCAGTAGACCGGTTTCGTCCTTATTGGGAACTCATCTAAATGGATGCCATATGAGCTCCACCTAAAGGAAAAATTGACTAACCAAGTTACATTAGTTAGTATATAACTAAAAATTGTGTGTAGTGTAGTGTGCGGCAGGATAGCTCAGTGGTTAGAGCACCAGATTCCGAAGCAGACATGCCCAGGTTCGTATCCTGTCCGCGGCAAATTCTGGCCAGTACTTGATGAGTTCCCAATAAGGACGAAACCGGTCTACTGGATGAATTGCCTTTTCTACACCATACAATTCTTAGTTTATACTGACATATGTAAGTAATTAATGGGTAAAGTGTTTATATCAAGACCGCAACCTTGATTATAATAATTGTTATCACCACCCGCGCAACCAATGTTCGTTTAATTATTGCAGCTGTTGCTACATATATAAGATTTACAATTAACCAATCATTTAAGGTGGTTTATCTGTGTTGCGCGACTAGTTAAATATAATGGGATTGGTGTTTATATCAAGCTCGCAAATGTGATTTAATGAATTGCTATCATCTTACTCGCAATCAATGATTGTTTTTCTTATTGAATTCATGTTGAATTAAGTATCTATTGAACACAAGTTTTGTGCTAGACAGTAAATCTATAATTTGTTTGTTCATCATATTTTTCTTAATTACCTAATAAAAAGTAATATACGATACTTTATCATTATATGATATAAAGACGATTATGAAATATGTCGATTTCGGTAGAAATGTTCAAATATAACCAAAAGAATAAGCCAAAGACAGCATGAACAGAACGTATAATCTCATACACATTCGTTTCGTGCTTCTGACGACTCATCACTAGGAGCCAGTATTACGCCCTTTACCCTCCATAGACTTTGGTGAGGAATGAGGGAAGTCGGAATGTACAATTTCCTATACGAATGTGTATGCCTGCAGTAGTGGAGCTAACTTCCTATAAAGTCTTTAACAATGCGACCACAAATTTATCCGTCCGATTTTCTCACATTCCTCACCCAAATATGTAAAGGACGTAATACTGTCACCTGATGAGTCATCAGTAAGCACGAAACGAATGTTCACGAGATTATACGTTCCGTTCATGCTGTCTTTGGCTTATCATTCTGGTCATATTTTGACAATTTTGTTACTAGGTTCGCAACACCTAATATGCAATTTCATATATATTATGTTTCCGCCACAATCAGCATCTAACTGTTATATTGGTTGAAATGTGTTTAAAAAGCTCACATTCCGAGGTATTTTTCTTAATTTTAATTCTAACTATTCCTTCAAAATGAAAACGTGGATCTTTAAAACACTGATACTAAGGAAGTTAGTGCTCAAAACATAGGGAATGTAATTATTCTAACTGAGACCGATATTTACGATCTAATGATAAGAACCAAGTTGTTACACAAGTTATTGACTAGAGTCGTTAGTAGATTTCATTTGCAACGTGATTAAGCAGTCTTATCTGGTTCGTTCCTCCATGGAGATTAGCTACTGGGATTGCTTTCAAAAGATTGTTATTTGTAGTTGCAGGCCTATTAGTGGATTGTATTTGTAATTAATCAAGATCAAATGTAGAGTTGACACAGCGAACGCTACTGCAGAAAAAATATCTTATAGAGCAATAATTTGTTAATTATTATCGAATGTTGTAAAGTGAAAATTACCGGAATTGTTATTAGAAGATACAAATATTAAGTCGCCTCAGTTCACATAAGACACACAATAAAATCACGGCTTATCAAAATATTAATAAATAAATTTGTTTTACGCTTCCACTATTGCTAACAAGTCATTTTTTCGATTAAGGCCCTGCTAGAGAGATTTTACTTAAAATAATTTTAAATAATTTCACTACCCTTATTTATTTAGTGTAGTTATTTCAAAATTATTTAAATATTTTACTTCTTATTACATAACTAATCGTAAATAAGGAATAATTGCGTATTCACATATTTATTTGTTGTTGATTTTTTTATTATTTTTCATTAGAATATTCTGGCTTAAATCCAACAACTAACCATTGCATCTTTACTATTCTGCTCAGAAATATACTTATTTCAATAGTTAAATAGAGTTTGTTGCGGAGAACTGATATATATTCAAGTATGTATTAGGTGTTGCGAAGCTAGTAACAAATTAGTTCAGTTTTGACCAGAAGTATAAACCAAAGCCAGCATGAACGGAAAGTATAATCTCATGCACATTCATTTCGTGCTTACTGGCGACTCATCAGTAGGAGCCGGTATTACGCGAAATGTGATAATTGATATCGATCAAGGCCAGAATGTATGGATTTACTGGAGTAACAGGTGTTCAGAAATAGTTTTAATTCTCAATTTCGGTGTACTATAGCATACATTGATATCCATCATGTTAGTACCATGTACCGACTTGGAAACCATAGTGTTAGTACCATGTACCTTTTCGGTACTATAATGTTGGTATCGGTTACTAACACAATAGTCATAGTGTTAGTATCCTTTACAGACTCGGTATATATATTATATAGAGTGAGTTAGCGTTGAAGTCGCATTGTCGAGACTTTATATGATGTTAGCTTCACTACTACAGGTTTACACATTCGTCTAGGAGATTGTACCGTCCTATTATTCCACATTCTTCTACCAAATATATAGTGGTTAAAGGGCGTAATACCGGCTCCTACTGATGAGTCGACAGTAAGCGCGAAACGAATGTGAATGAGATTATATTTTCCGTTCATGCTGTCTTTGGTTTGTACTTCTGGTCACAACTGAACTAATTTGTTACTAGGTTCGCAACACTTAATACATACTTGCATAATAATTATTTGTAAGACATTCTGAACTAATTTGTTGCTATGTGCGCAATACCTCATACACCATTGTATACATTAGAGTTCCCGGCTTTAAATAAAATACAGTATATGATATGTAAGTAATTAATGGGTCAGGTGTTTATATCAAGACCGCAACCTTGATTATAATAATTGTTATCACCACCCGCGCAACCAATGTTCGTTTAATTATATAAATGTTCATTTCAATACCATTTCCCCATGTAATGTGGTGTCTGTCCAGTAATGACAGATTGGGCATGGTTAGTTGGAACTTTGGGTCTAAATGGATGCCATATGAGCTCCACCCAAAGGAAAAATTGACTAACCAAGTTACATTAGTTAGTATATAACTGAAAATTGTGTGAGTGTAGTGTGTGGCAGGATAGCTCAGTGGTTAGAGCACCAGATTCCGAAGCAGACGTGCCCAGGTTCAGACCCGTCCGCGGCAAATTCTGCAAGTACTTGATGAGTTCCCACTAAGACGAAACCGGTCTACTGGATGAATTGCCTTTTCTACACTATACAATTCTTAGTTATACTGACATATGTAAGTAATTAATGGGTCAGGTGTTTATATCAAGCCACCGCAACCTTGATTATAATAATTGTTATCACCACCCGTGCAACCAATGTTCGTTTAAGCGGAAGAAGATGCAGATTGTTAGTAGCAATACAGTTATAACAAATAACAAAAGGTTCGATACTGTCTCTCTCCCCTACAATATTCTGCATACGAGATGAGATTACGTATACCGGGAATTTGAGATAGGTGAGGTAATGATTGGTCTGCTAATTATAAATGGTTATATATTGAGTTTAGTTACTGAGACAAATTCTATGATTAAAATAGTGTTGAGTCAAATATATAGAAATAGAATGGTTTTGGAACGAGGTTACCACATTTGCTTAAATCTGCTATTGTGATCAGTGTTGTGTTGTCTGAGGATGGTGCTGGAAAGTAGGCACCGAAACGTCGCCAGTAAACAAAGATGTGATAGGACAGCAATTCCATTGGGACCAACCAAAACTCAACCCGATCATAGACAAAACAAAATTGGAAATTGCTATCAATCGGATCTTTGTGTAGCTGCCCGTGTACAGCTATTACCCGCGTACGCAAAACGCGGCATTGATAAAAATGAAGCTTACACTACGCAAAACCATTTCAAAAAATTCTGATGTTTGTTTATATTGTAGATTTAAATTTCAATATATAACTTGTTTTTCAGCATTTATTAGCTATTTATGATGACTGCCATTCATATTTTAATTGCTCTTCACTTTAATTTAATCAGTTCTCACTTGCTAATACATCTCATTCCTAATTAGATTTTCTCTTCGTTACTAAATATAATTTCGAATGTACCTTACTTCTTCACAAACTACAGGCTGGAGACTCTACTTGTGGCATTTATCGAAATGGTCACGTGTTAATAAACTCCGTCAAATTACCCACTAGAAAGTTATATTCACATGCGCACACATGTTTCGTGTTTACAGGCGATTACTCAACAGTTACCGATACTACGTCCTATACCCGCTATACATTTGGTCAAAAAATGTGGAACAGTTAGACGGTAAAATCTCCCACATGAATGTTTATTCAAATTGTAATTGAGTTTACCTTACATAAAGTCTTCGACATTGCGACTTAAAAGCCAACTCACTATATATATATATAGAGAGAGAGAGAGAGAGAGAGAGTGAAAGCCAGCAAAGGGTAACAATAAAATGTTTTACAAAATACTGAGCCTGTACATTAAACCAAAACGATAAATTTCAAGAAAGGTTAAATTTCACCAAAGTTTAGAATTACGACTACTCCTAAACACCTGTTACTCCAGCAAATTCATACACTCTGGCCTTGATCGGCATTAGTTATTACAAAAAACTTCAATTAAATATTTAATAGTTATATATAATTTGTTGTACAGACCTATTATACATGCAATTGTGTATTAGGTATTGCGTACCTATTAACCAGTGGGATAAGCAAAAACCAGTATGAAGGAAAGGTTTTATCTCATATATGTACCTGCGCTTTTTACATATTGGTGGCTCGTCAGTGGGAGCCGGCATTAGGCCCTATATTAACTAAATATTTGGTTAAGTAATTTGGGACAGATAGACAGTACAGTGACGTAGAACCGGCTTCCACTGATGAGTCGCCAGTAAGCACGAAACGCATGTGCACATGAGATTATACCTTTTTCCATACTTAATTTGGCTTGCCCATCTGAACATATTTTAAGTAATTTATTACTAATCATGCATTATCCAATATTCGATTGCATATAAACAAAATATAAATTACACGCTCATTAAAATGTATATAAAATAATCAAATGACATTACCACCCTTGAGTGCACTTGCAGTAAGCATCTATTTATAAATTTTCCAGTATAACCTAAGCATTGCATAAGGTAAAAAAGGCTATTGATGCAGTAGATTGGTTTAACCGTTAATTAGGAACTCCTTGTGTACCGTCTGGAAGTTTGCCACTGTCAGGGTCTGAATTTAGGCGTGTATGATTATTAGTTTGTGACCAACCACTGAGCCACCTTACTGCATGCAACCCTTCCGCAGGGTGGCTCAATGGTTAGAGCACTAGATTCTGAAGCAGACACGCACTGAATCCAGCCCTAGCCAAGGAAAATTCTGGAAAGTACGTGATGAGTTCCCAATAAGGACGAAACCGGTCTACTGAATGAATTGCCTATTCTACACAATGACATAATTAGTTTATACTGGCAAATGTATTTACTTAATGGATCAGATCAAATTAAATGTTATCACCGCCTGCGCCACCAATTTTCGCTTACTCGTAAAATTATTCTTACATGTAACATCGACAAAATCGATGGCATTATTTTGTTATGGACATTCAGCTATGTCTCATGAAAGCATATTTCGAGACTCAAAAAGCAACAAAATCAACATCTCTTTTTGCCAGTAAAATAGTGTTAACTATCAAGCTGACATGAGTGAAGATTGGTTTTGCAAACCTGTGTTAATTGAAACTACCTGATCTGTGTTTTGACTAACGCAGCTTTCATTGTTCCAGTAGTTTTCTTTCTGAAATATATTTCGGCTACCCTTATCGGTAGCCGTCTTCAGTTGGTTCATCCCCACAAGTTTAACAAATGAAATTAATGAAGCACGAATATTAACAACATCACAGTCATCACACCAAATCATATATAGCCTTAATTGGCTAGCCCACCAACAGCTAACCTATGCTTCCTTGTCTAAATTCAGTTACTCCATTATCTTCGTACGAGGTTATGTCTTTCAACCTTTAAATATCTAAGCATTATTTATTTAAAAACAAAATCTTACTCATTTTTAATCAAGTTAGCGATCTTGATATTAACACCTGACCTATTATGTGCATAAATTTGACAGTATAACCTAAGTATTGTGTAGTGTAGAAAAGGAAATTCATCCAGGAAACCGGATTCGCTCTTATTGGGAACTCATCACGTTGTGGCCAGAATTCACCGCTGACAGAATTCGAACCTGGGCACGTCTGCTTTGGAATCTGGTTCATTATCACGGAGCCACCTTTCCGGGAAGTACACACAATTTTCTGTTATATACTAACTAATGTTTATTGTTTAGCCTTTCCTTTAGTTGGAGTCTATATGGCGACCCTTTAGACCTGAAGTTCAAACTAAACGTCCCCTACCTTCATAATTTCATTATAATGAACTATTTTCACGCTTCTAGTAATAATTAATATCATACAAAGGATCTTGATGGACTTTTACGAAATTGAGCCATGTTTATCAACAGTCTAAATCGTAAATAATGCATTTCAATGTATTTCAGTCAGGTAGTAGGATATAAATTTTAATTTTTCAAAACAGAAACTATCTTAAATATCATTACATGGACGATACGATTCACCGACTAGTGTTATACACGCCTACAACTACGATCTGAATGATAGCGAATTTCATAACCTGGCATATACATAATTATATTTCTTTGAATTTCGAGCTTTTGTAATATTAATATTACCATTCCTATGTAGAAAGGTAGAAAACGGTAAATCCACATTGTCTCGTGTAATACAAACTCATTTTTATTATTGTGTTTAGTAAGAATCGTAAAATCAATGTCGTAGGAAGTTACGTTGGAGGTTCCAACACGATATTCAACAATTTTGGTCGAATTTACCCCATTCGATTTAGAGAGAAGGTAGACAAATTGGCAAATGATGAAGAAGATGAGGATAAAAATAGGAGAGTTAGCAAAGGAAGATGATTGGGATGAAGAGGAAACAAAGGAAGCCTAGGAGTATAAGGATAAGAAGGAAGGAGTTAAGAAGGGTGAGGTGTAGGAAGTGGATTATGTAGGAAGGGGGAGGGGGACATGGAAGGGGGAAAGTAGAATTTAATCCTTGAAGAAAATGGTTCAACATTCTTGAGACTAGGTGTCTACGCAAATAGCCTTGCCGATCAATTCGGTTTTAAATAAGTAACTCACTATTTAAAGCATGTCACGATTTGTGATCGTGGGTTGTCGCTTTGCACTATCAGTTTCGGGAGATTAGATTAGATCTTACCTCATTCCCATTGGTTAGTATGAATGAGATTGAAGCCTCCCAATCAGCACCCAGCCACCACGAAGTCGAACACTATGCGTACGTGGAAATGGGGATCAATCGGATCTTTTCGAAACTGATAAGGCAAAGCGACAACCCACGATCGCAAATCGTGACATGTTTTAATATGACGCCCGCGCTCCGCAATCTTACCAAAATTGAACCCACTTCTTTATTGTTGTCATTCGATCCTATGCCAAGTATCATCAGTTTCATGCATGCTCCTGATGTGCAAATTCGAAAGACCTCTAGTTATTAAAAATGCTTTACTTCTACATAAGCCAGAAGTCAATTAGTAAATTCATTCAGTCGGCAGTAGAAAATATTAGTTACTCATTTGTCATCTTATTTTCTATCATATTCTGCTAAATTTGAGAAAGACTTCCAAGGTATGGTGAAAGTCTCAATGATTACATGCCCATGCTTTAAATGGACAGTAATTAATAACACCGGCACAACGACCCTTCGCGCGTGAAGTGTCAAAATTCTGAAGTTAATTGTATGCGATGGCTAGGCAGCACTGAATCTGACAATGCGGCAATTAACTGTCGCGTTTTTCTAATTAATCATTTCGCCTGCCGCGTAAATTTGTATTCAGAGTTAGTATTTCGCGGATTCTTTTAAAGTTGAAACAATTAAACCATACCATTTTGACAAAACATGAACAATTTTCGGCGCATTTTTTGAAAATGACATTTAACATGTTTTAATTTTAAAGACAAACGATATCCTACATTGTAGATATATGTTCACTTTGTCCCCATTTTTTAAACAAAACTATTTTAACAGATTTGTAGCAGCGAAATTGTCCCACTTTTATTCCGCCTATTTGCCACCAATAAATAAAATTTTCCACGTTTGGCAAACAATGGAATTAGCCAAATTTTTGCTAAACACACTGTCATGTTGCATAATAATTAGCAGAAACATAAAAGCCACATGCACCAAGTAATGCTTTAAGACAGTTGATTGTAGTAATTAGATATGAAAAACAACTGGAACTCATCCTGTGATAGTCACAACACATATCAGGTAATTAGATAGGTAATTACAAGATAAAGAAGCGAGTGTAAATTACCGTATGCTATATATCAGTTCTCATGGTATTACAACTACGTTTATTTCCAATTCATTTCCCATGTTGTCGATAAAAAAATATATAATTAAATCCACACGTGTGATTGATCGTTTGTATGGTTAAACCAATAACCTGGCAGTACGTGATAACACGCATGACAGCCCTGTTTTATGCCATAGGATGTTTGTAAATTAAATAACAGATCCCGGCAGTAAAGCCAATATCGCAATTAATTAAAAAAACAGACCTATTGAACTGTACATCGCAGTCACTTTACCCAAACAAGTGACGGATGCGTGACAGTTGGCCAAAATTAAATCCCAAAACAAAACTGAAGGTTATTTTGTAATATATATATATATATATATATATATATATATATATATATATATATATATATATATATATATATATATAATAGGACAAATTAATTGCAGGTACATGGTGCAAAATATAAATAGCATAAATTTAGAGAAGAGATTCAATTTATTGAACGATTTCCTTCTTATTGGGTACGCACGAATAGTAGCTATAATTGATATTACCGTGTTTTGCACCTGGAACCACTGTTGTTGACGGTTCCGAAGTTGAAAATTACATGCATTTTGCTATAAGCGATCACTTAAAAAAATAGGTTGAAACCAACAAATGCATAGAATGTGGAGCTTCGGTGGTGACTCGAAAATGTTGCACTCTGGTTGGATTTATAAATTCAGCAATTCAGGTTACTTTTGTGGAATCCCCAGTAAGTACAAAACAGGATAAGTTGAAGAACTATATATGCTATCCAATGAAATTTATTAAATCACGTTTTCGAGCATGAAGTAAACACCAATCCTATTGTCTTTAACCAGTCGAACAATAGGATTGGTGATAACTTTAAGCTCTCAATCAATGATTGTTTAATTCAAAGAAATGTTTATTTTATACCGATTATATATATATATATATATATATATATATATATATATATATATATATAAAGTATGGCAAGATTTGGATTATAAATAAATATGCAGTATAAATTAAGCATAGCGTAGAATACAAAAGGCAATTAACTAAGTCGATTTTTTTCATCTTTATTGGGAACTCATAAAGTCATGACTAAAATGTTCCGTGACTGGTACTCGGAACTGTGCTCGGTTCGATGCAGAATTGCATTGGAGTCTTATCCTTATCAGTTGCGCTCCACCAGTCGTATACGGCACGCAATATTCATTCGGATAAAGCCTGTACGGCATTTCTGACAACACGTATTTTCGAAATCCGTCTATGGAACTCCAATTCAGCAAAGAATTGCCAAGGTTGGTTCTTGGCAGTACTCCAATGGAAGCTCGGGAATTTTTAGTTAGAGATTTAGGTCGAAAGAGGTGCAAATTAGGCTTTACTAGAAGAAAAGGCTAGCAATAAGCACAAGTTAGTATAGAGCTTAAAATTATTTGTTACTTACGATATGGGTATTGCATTGAATTTGTGCACAACACCGAATCAAATTCACCGCGTTTAGAACTATGATTCGAACTCCCGTCGCAGCAAATTCCGTACAATTCTTAAAAGTTACCAATAGAGCTGAAACCTGCCTTCTTGACAAATTTCTGTTCTAACGTCATGCTAAGCTTTGTTCAAACTTACAATATATATATATATATATATATATATATATATATATATATATATATATGTAAATCTGATGCAACATTTAGTTTCTAATACGATAAAATATATATAAAACCGTTCCTATTAACCTCAAAGCTATATAACTTTTTCTAGGTGGCATTTGTTCGCTGTAAGGATGACAGATCAGTTCTTGAAAGATACCTAATAGGTTTCATCTTAGGGATAGATTGCAGACAGTATGCGGCACTGGTGGCACAATGGACACTCGCAGAAATTAAGGAAAATATGCACTGGTTCGAGCCCTGGCAGCGGAAAAATTCTACGCAGTAGGTCTAATAAGAACGATAATGACCTATCTGATGATTAACTATACTAAATTTTACAATGGTTGTCTTATACTAAAAATATCTACAATATGATTTCTTATTTCTAACGGAAACTTGATTGAAATACTTATTGTCATCAATAGTTGGTTAAATGTATTTAGAATGGTAGTTATTCTTCATTTTGGCGAAATTTTGTCAAATCTCAAAAATTGAAGTATTGGTAATCTTCAAAGACTTTAAGTGTATTATATATGATGGGATGTATTTAAAGTCGTATTACAGATGATTAAATGAAGTTGATACCGATCCTGATTGAATATACAACCGTATGGGATATTGCACAGTCCGAATGTCCTACATTTCTTAATCAAATATTTAGCGCTTTTTGGATTTGGTGCCGGCTATTACTGATGAGTCGCCATCAAATTGTGGTAAATCAGATATGCGGCTCTCACATTTAGTAATATCACGAACATTGTACTGAATTGCAAACATCGGCTGCGCCATTTCTATGAACTCATATTCGTAAAAGTTTTCAGCTTTCGTTACAGGTATAAAAGTTATACAATTTGCTGTCGAGCTCTAATGATGATCATGGAGGTACAGAACGCGTTAATACGTGTGAATGCCGGTAGTTTAACTACGTTGTGCGACTGGTTGTATCCAATGAGATTAATGTTTACATGAAGCTTGAATACCTAATATAGGAAATTGTTACCACCCCTACCGGAGAAATAAATCAATGTTTAGTTGAATTTCATTCATTCGTAGGAATAATAAAGCAAACAATATAGACTGGTATCATGTACCGACTCAGTAACCATAGTGTTAGTACCATGTACCTTTTCGGTACAATAATGTTGGTATCAGTTACTAACACAATAGCCATAGTGTTAGTATCCTTTACAGACTCGGTATATATATTATATAGTGTGAGTTAGCGTTGAAGTCGCATTGTCGTAGACTTTAAATGATGTTGGCTTCACTATTGAAGGTTTACACATTCGTCTAGGAGATTGTACCGTCCTATTATTCCACATTCTTCTACCGAATATATAGTGGTTAAATGGCGTAATACCGGCTCCTACTGATGAGTCGCCAGTAAGCACGAAACGAAAGTGCATGAGATTATACTTTCCGTTCATGCTGTCTTTGGTGTATCCTTCTGGTCACAACTGAACTAATTTGTTACTAGGTTCGCAAAACCTAATACATACTTGCATATATATTAGTTCTTCGCAACAAACAGTATTTAACTCTAATATATTGAATTGAATGATGTCATGCTTACCGCGAAATGTGATAACTGATATCGATGAAGGCCAGAGTGTAAGGTTTAACAGGAGTAACAGGTGTTCGGAAATTGTTGTAATTCTCAATTTGGGTGAACTTTAGCATAAATTTAAATCCATCAGGTTGGTATCATGTACCGACTCGGAAACCATAGTGTTAGTATCCTGTACTCATCGATTTCAAAAAAGGTATCAG
>JAQBSW010005466.1:0-57216 GCA_029291075.1 Eudiplozoon nipponicum | reverse complement strand
TTTTCTATTTTCTAGCTTCAGATTTGCAGGTCAACATTTATATATTTCAATTATGGATTAAATGAAGCAATTAGTTTATAAAATTAGTTATATTATTATTATTAAAATTATTATTATTATTATTATTATATATATATACATATATATATTACATACATATTATTATTGGTTTAGGTTATATTATTATACTACTTATGTATATTATGAACAAGTAAAGTTTTTAAGAAGACGTCAAACTCATTTACTGAGTTTTGACAATTGTTACCTAAGCTATATCGGTAGTTGAAAAATTATATTGTGAGCATATCTAACAACCATCAATTATTTTACTACAAACCAATGATAAGCTGGGGCATAAAATATGCAAAGAATTTATTTTAAACTCTCTCTGACTTATTTTATGTTGATGTTAGACATTGCGTTTAAATTTTGTGAAACCTTTTAGGAAAACTAAAACTGCACAATATACTCTTTTAATGTAAAATACTACGTTTAGATAACATTCAACAGAGGACGTGACTAAGCCAGTCGAAATTGAATATATTATTTTACAGTAAACAATATATATATATTAAAAATAGGTATATAAATCCACGTTAAAATCAAATTTAAATGTACATTTGCGTATCCATGCGTTAAACTTTATTAAGTTAAGGAATTCCATCAGAATATTGAATTTAATATTGATGTAACCACCGATAAATTCAAACGGTCAGGTAAAGTTTACAACGAGTCCCATAAAATTGGATACAGGCGGACTTTCGTCATGACATTAAAATGATAAGTTTATTGTTTGTTTATCAATTAAATAGTTAAAGAAACTAATATATTTAATTTTCAATTAAATGTGGCAATGTAACCTTGCTAAACGGACCGAGACTGCGCCGAACAAAGATTAGAGATCTTATCCGATTGTTTGAAAGTTAAAACTAACAGGTAATACCAAAGCCTCGTTTTATAGAATAAAAATTATTACATTTTAAGGGAAGAAACATTTTAATGACTATTTAGATAAAGATAAATAAAAAAATAATTATCTCTCCATTCGCCGTATTGTTTGAAATTGTATTGTATTGGCCCACCTTGTTGAATGTGCCGAAATTTGAGTATTCTCTGAGTTGATGACATCTTGAAAACAATGACCGCCAGCCTGGAGACACGCTTCACAAAAAGGCTTATTATTTGAAAGAAGCCTTCGACCTTAAATAAAAAGTGTATTTCATTATAATCTGCCCAAACAATGCGTCATTATTTTAGCTAACTATCTTTCAAACCATTAAAATTGTCAAGATTTATAGCATTAATATTATAGTTCCGTTGCTAAAATACATATGTATTCCTTAATGCATTTTATGTGCTTATTCATCAAATGAAATTTTTGAATTTCCTAAGTAGCCTTTTCTTTTACATCTTTAACCAACTGAATGAAATTGTTCAACTAGGGCTACGATGAAATGCGTATTTGCGCCGGGAATTATCGTTTGTTTATAAATTTTGTTTGATAGGATATATTTTTTCTAAAATTGCTAGTTGTCAATGACATGCAATTAAATTTATTTAAAAAAATAATTTATTAAAAAATTTTACTGACATTCTGGGCCAGGTCTGATTAATATTCTGAGTCTTTTAATACCGCTATCTAGTTTCCGTAGAATGACAATATTAATAACCACTGTATCGAGTTAAGAAATTTCGTTTTATTCGGCTATGAATTTGGAAAACCTGAAATATAATTTTTGTTTTGAATTAAAATTTAACAATTTATACACTACACAATCGTGATTAAACGTATTCAATGCTAAATAAATAAAGAGAAATGGCATGACATTTTAAATGTATAATTAAAAAATTCAGTAAGATCTCTTTGGAAGTACGAATAAGCAAAGCTAATGAAATCAGTAGGATGTTCTGTAAATTAGATGAGTTATTCTTAGTAAAATGTTTTGTTTATGCTATAAGTCGGGACTCCTAATTTATGATATTCTATACAGATCACTTCAATTATTAGTAATTGTAGTTTATAAAAGTTTAACGGTAACCTGATCTCAGTTTTTGATGAAAAGTTTAGGGTCACTTTACTTAAAATATATCATTGAATGGAAGGCGGCAATATTTAATATTTCTGTGCTCTGTAATTGCAGACATGTATTATAATATATCAAAGGCATACTGTGTGACCCCTTTAATTTGAAAAAAGTTTAAATTAATAGCTTCTATATCAATTGACATATTATTAAATCAAACATTGATAGATATACAAAACATTTGTTGCATTGAGTTCGGTTTTGTGGATAATATTTTACAGATATATGAACAAATATTTCTTTATTTAATAAAGATATATTTTAATATCCCGTGTAAAGGGATATATATCTTGTGAATTTAATAAATTGATATATATTTAAATCAAGATAAAAAGATGATTTAAATATAGCCTAGAGCGTTAATAATAAAAAAGTGTTACAAATACATCTTGCTTTAATATTATAGTAAGTTTAATCTATTTTAAACCGAATCTTGCACAGAAATTAATGCTACCCTTAAATAAAATTAAATATGGAATTCAAAACCAATATAAAATGTATTCCATCTTAAATAATAAAATGTGTTTGAACTGTTGGATAATACTATTCATCATGTATGAAATCGGCATGTTATAATTTGAGGACATTTATTAATTTAGCATTACAAGTGTATATAATTTAAAAAAATCAGTATGCGTTATAAAAGAATCTTGTTTATTTTGAAAATGAAAATATATTTCCAGAGCGCACGTGTTCTTCACCAAGATCGTTATTGTATCTTCCTTTTTTAAAGAATTAAAAATGAAATTAATTGCAATAATCACACTAACGGCATTTGTGTTGCTGTGGTACGTAGTCCATTCCACTTGGACAGACACAACAGCCCGCACCTGGATGGCAGGTACTACCCTGAACGTGGACGCAGTCTCGATCAACTGTGCACTTTAGATCCGTCAAAACTAGAATTTTTTATTTTAATTATACAAACGAAAACAATATTTATGTGAAACAATATGTGGAATTGAAAAAAATTATAAAAAAGTCATATTACATTTTTTCATCATAAGAATCTAGAACGCAATTCGTCATTTTCGTCTGAGGAATATATTAGTAAAGCAGCAGGATGGCAGTTACTGCCCTGAAAGTAGATGCAGTCCCAATCAGCTGAGACCGTTAGATCCTTCAAAACTAGTATTTAACATAATAATTATACAAACGAAACAATAAGTGGAAATGAAAACAATTTATAGAAAAGTAACATTACATTCTTTCATCAACAGAAGCTAGAACGCCAATTCGTCATTTTTGTTTGAGGAATATATTCTTCAATCACAAGAAATTATTTTTCGTTGGGCTGTGGGAGTGAGAGAGACAATTATCATAATATATTAAATAATTTAGCATATGATTTTCGGTTAAAATACTTTATATGCAAAAAATATATTGTATTGTTAGAAGGAATCAAATTTGCGAATGAAACGTATGCGTAAAAGCCGTTTTGTTCGACCTTTGTTGACTAAACATTTCTTAATTAGAACCAGGCATTTGTTGAATTTTATAAACATGCAGAAATTCTAAAATGCTATAGTGTATTAGGTGTTGCGTACCGAATAACTATTATTTAAAATTTGACAAATGTGCTAGACAAAATATTATTAATTGTTGGATTTGCACGGTTTGCTAATTATTATTACTTTTATAAGGACTCAAAATAATAATTTAAAATGATGTTGGTCGTGCATATTGTTAATTTCTCATTTTCAATAATTCAAACTACTATATTTGTTATAACAATAATTGATTGTAGTATTGTTTTTTACTTAGGTTCGACTGTTTAGTATGCTGCTGAGCACCGAAAATTAGACCGCTGCAAATGTCTGGTCTTCAAACTTTAGCTTTCTCTTGAATCGGTGGAGAAAATGAACATTTTTTGGAGTTTCAGTTGTTTTAATTCAACATTTTTACAAATCCTTCATAAAAGCCCAATAATTTAGATATTTATATACTGAGAGTTATTCCGTGTAGATTTATCATATAAAATGGCATTCTCTATTGCAGTTGGTTATGTATCGAGGTTATTATTATGCGTAAGTAAAGGCAGAGGATACTATTTGAATCAGTTTTTTATTGCTATTTTTGTTGCATATGATTTTTGCAACAGACAATACCAATAATTTTACAGAAAATAAGCTACTGAGTTGTTTTTTTGGAATTTATTAACATTGAAACGTGAAATAATCTACATTATTTTAAGTTTTATCGCAAATGTCTTTAAGATAGTATGTCATTCATGTAAAAGATTAACATGTCTTTTCTATATACATGTGTGGTTTAAGTATAATTTCTGTTTTGTCTCTCTTCAGAGCAACCTAGGAACAAGACAAAATTTCTGAACATAAAATTTTAAAGTTCCTTTGTTTTATTATTGAGTTTTAAAATGTCGGACAGATTCCAGCAATAACTAAACGAACATTGGTTGCTCGGGCGGTGATAACAATTACTATAATCAAGGTTTCCTTCTTGATATAATACATGACCGATTATGTACACAAGCTTGTTAGAATAAACTAAGAACTGTACAGTGTAGAAAAGGAAATTCATCCAGTAGACCGGGTTAGTTTTTTTGGCCAGAATGTGCCAGGGACAGAACTGGAACCTGGACACATTTGCTTCTGAATCTGGTGTTCTTCCTATAAAGATTGCATCCAGATACGCGTTTTTGATCATTCATCTAAATAATAATAGATTGTTTAAAAGCTGGAGCCAAGAATCTCTATTCCTTTTGTGGAGATAATTTAGCGTTTGGCTAAATAACTTAAGTTTTAGACCTATTATGTTCCTATTTTACGAATGAAGCTGTTAAAGTCAGTGTGTCATAAAACGACAGTCCTAGGAGCAGTACCAAACTATTTAAAATATAATTTTTAAAACAGGCAAAATAATCATACGATAAATATGTGACGACTCTTACTCTCTTAAACTAGGAAAATCATAGTAATTTTTAAAAATAATTTTTGCAGCCTGCTCTATGGGAATGTTGTGGAGAGTTTACTTTATATAGAAGACATTTTCGCTAATAGGTACGAACAATTATCACCTCAGTATGTGTAATCTATTATAAATATTATTTAATTTTTTTAATTTTCAGGTAAGATTACTAGATCAATTAAGAGATGCATTAAAGTTCACGACAAATAGTAGTAAATTATACCGTTTCTTTTAAAATGCAAAAAAGTTTTTTCGTTTAGGCATGACGTACCAAGCAGCAGGCTAATTTTTCAAATACAGATTAGAATTAGAAGCCAACGTAAAAAAATTTACATCCTATTGAATTATATACTGCATCTTTCATCTGTTCTATAGTAGAAGGAAACACTTTTCCTTAAACACACCATATAGTTTTTGAAAGAAATTGGAACAAATATGAAATGCAATTTTTGTCCTCGCCACTTCTTATCAGCGCGGAAATCATGTTGCACTAAAATATCACCGTTAGTAGAAACTAATTTCGACAGAAGCAATATGAACTAAATAGGAACTACCAGTCGCATGTGGAATACATGGCATGAATTAGATCAGGATTGTTATTCGATTTCTGTTCAAATTTGCTTATATCCTTTTAAGACAATTAATAGAAAGCTAACATTTCGGTATCCAAATACAATCAAATTTCCTTACGATTATACTAATCCAATGTCATTTTACTGGAATTAATAAAGTTAAAAATAAAATAGATGCAGTGGTAATGGGTTAAAAAATTACAAAATATACACGGCTAGTGAAACAAAAAGACAACGTCCAGCATCATTGTATAAGATAAAAAGTGCTAAATAACATTCGGTCAAAGCAATACTTCAAGGATGTCATAACACAAGCTGTTTACTTCAATATGGCACTTTGCCAATGCCAACTCAGTCAAAGTTCCTTACGGTCTTGTAATACAAGTTAAAATTAATCGACTTAAAAAGGCTATATTTTAATTTATCTTACCATGAATTATTAAGAAATTTGTTTAACAAAAACAAAATTGTTCAATGTTTATTTTCGAAAGTGCTGCTCCTAATGTACACGTCTTAATAATTAATGCTATGCAATCTTCGTGTATTCATCAAAGTTTATCTATAAAAAAAGGATAGTTTACTATTATACTTAGATTATAATACGGAGTAATAATGCAAAACCTTGTTTCTAATTGTGCATTTCATTATAGGGAAACACGTAATTTTTGACATTATTTAAATAAAAGTTATAAAAATGTGTGACACAAATTTCATGTAATGTGCTCGAGAATTAGCTCTCCAGATGTTAATCACAATTATTCTTGGTTTAAGTTCATCTTATGAAAAATATTTTTGAAGAGGAAAACTAAGAAAATTAAAAGTCAAATCTCATATAAATCCTCTGATTCCGATCTTGCAGGAGCATTTAAATAAAATTTTATATTCTGGAAAATTATGAAATTATGAAATTATGAAATTATTATGAAATCAAACTAAAGACATTTCATTATATTCGTAAAAACGAAGAATACTTCCTATTTTATATTATATTGGAGGTATGTTAAGTTTTGCTATTTGTACGATAAATAATTTTATTCTTTTGAAATGCATGCTTCAATAAAATTCCGGGCCAAAAAAGAAAGCATTCTACCGAAACATTCCATATAAGGGAATACAGTTTCACGAATGGCACAAAAGAAAGTTGAAGCAGCATTAACTCGCACATTTAATGCAGCTAAACTACGAGTGTTATTTAGGGTAACACACTTGCATTTACCAGCAATCAAAGAGAAACAGCCGTTAATGTCGATATCAAATATTATTTACCAATATACATGCGCAAGTTGTCAATCAACTTACGTAGGCCGATCGACCAGACGGTTAATTACTCGAATGAGAGAACATTGTAACTTAAACGCCTGTTTTAAATCAAATGGTGAATACACGTCTGCAATTGCGCAACACATCATCGAAACATCGCACGTATGTTCTCCAGACGTAGCATTCAAAATAATTACTAAATGCAATAACAAAAGGGAGCTAGCCACATACGAAGCCTTATGGATAAACAAATTGCAGCCGGATTTATGCAAGCAGAAGAAGCATGTTCAGGCATTGAGCTTGAACTGGATGTGACGCACGTAATTGATTGGTTTCCGTTTTTCACACTCTCTCTATGTTCACATATTTCTATCTTGTTTTGCTTTCCAATTTATATATAAAGATATGTTCATTAGTAGATATTTGAGGAGATAATGAGAAAGAAATGGTTTCTTGTATCTGATAAAATTTCTTTTTGTTTTTTTTTGCACATAGGATGGGTACTATGAAATAAGTTTACTTATAATATATAATTACATTTTTTTTAAATATATTTTTTAAAACGATGCTTCTTAATTACGGCATGGTATACATTTTAATATTTATTATCATTCTGGCGTAAGGGATTTCAATGTACAATTCTAAAAATTTAATTAAAAAAATTAATAGACTGCTACTTCAAAATGATTAAATTTGTGCAATTAATTCTGAATCGTCAACAAAAAACATGTTAAAAGGGTCATATTGTACTATTCCTTGACGCTTATGCGTTCACTATAATTATTTTAGTTCTATTTGAGCGTAATCGTTTAGTAAAAACTATTATCTAGGAAGTGGCAGCGATAAGTTATCTCAAAATTTAACAAGTGAAGGTCACACGACAGCATTAGACTTTTTATGATAAACGCGAATATTTTAATAGGAAGAGGAGAGCATGCCAAAAAATTAGCAACACGAGATATGTATTTATGTACATGTATTATCTGATTTGCTGGTAGTTGCAAAGGTAACAAGTAGACGGTTTTTCTAATGAGTGAAATCCATAAGTTTTTAGCTCATTCGAAGGCTTTGGGATGAATTTTTTTCTTTTTTCTATGTCGTGGAGGCTTCCATCATATATCTTGAGGAGAACCACACTGAAACTTATTTAGGCTAACCCTAAGTATTGTAACACGCTTCTAGCCAACTTTAATTAGGAGGTAAACT
This sequence comes from Eudiplozoon nipponicum, assembly GCA_029291075.1. NCBI lineage: Eukaryota > Metazoa > Platyhelminthes > Monogenea > Mazocraeidea > Diplozoidae > Eudiplozoon > Eudiplozoon nipponicum. The sequence continues at coordinate 49,166 of JAQBSW010005466.1, read as the reverse complement.
GGAGTTTTATCATCGAATGTTATTTGGCTAAATCCGGGAAAAGTTCTGTTCCAGATTTAAAATCAACATCAATTGTAACAACAGTTATATTCATTTAACTACATAATGTTACCTGGATATAAACAATTCATTTAGCGCCACACCCGACATAGCTAATTTTGAATGACATTTAGCATGGAAAACAACAGTTAAAAACGTTTATCTGGCTTTCACGATATGTTTATGGACGCTGCTAAAGTCATGGTACTTTATCATATTGTTTACGTGAATTTCAAAATTACATAATTTTTAAATCAGTGTACGATGCTTACCGACTACAACCAAGGGGACCTCACACCCGAATTGTCAAAATACAACAGCTGAAACCTAGTATAATCTTACTATAAAATTTCACGATAGAATTTAAGCAGAAACTGTTTCAGAAATTATATTAATATATCTCCTTTAAATATAATATTTGTTTCAGTCATCATCGGAGTTTTAAATTTCTAAATATTTAAAAAAAAGTTCGCGGACGCAAATTTTTGTTCATTATATGCAAGACATAGGAATATTTAGACAATAAAAATGGACGCGTCGTTAAAGAGTTTGTATTCACTTGTCAAAAGCTGAACGACAATGAACATTAAAGATGACTAACATAATTACATCCTTCAATATTTCGCATTTAAATAGCGGTTTAGATGGTGAAATATGATAAATACATCGTAGTTAAATAAATTGAACGCAATTTTTTGCCATTTTCCAAATTTAACACAAATTGCAAAATATTCCAACGGTTTCTAACTTAACAGAATATTTGTCCTATTCTCCAAGATATTAAATGGTATGTCCTACCCTGAAGTGCTCCAGTGGTTCGTTAACTACGATCAGTTCGCTCTATTAATGAACATAAACAGCTTTTATCTATGGAATGTATTAATTTGTTTCACACATACCATGGAATATTTTACAAATCTGTGCAAATTTGCGACATTTTATTTTCTTGCCCTATCAGAATTTCTGTAAGACACATTGTAATGATGAACTTTCAAGCGGTACACAACATGGTGATATATAAATATTTTGGTGAAAAGGAATTAATGTATATATTTTAGATAGTAAATAAAAGGAAAATATTTTAACTTTAAACAAAAGCACTGTAAATTTTGGGTAAAGCGCAATTATTTTGTTTTAGCATTTGAATACAACAGTTTGAGTCTCAATCATTAAATGCGTAATGTGTCCTACGTATTGCGGAAAAAGAACAACGTAGAAGACTAGTAATATGCCATGAGTTGTTCAAAAGTTTTCCCGTTGTTTGCAATATATGGCCAACTGTAGAAATTTTAGAAGTCGCCGGCTGTGTTTACAAAATTGAATGCGTTATGTAGCAAAATCTTCATTAAATATACCTCGGATCTGTGGATCTTAATTAGTAGGCAAAATAATTCAATTAGTGCCTCTACTGCAAATTATCATCAGCTAGATAATTATTTCAAATCTGGAAAATTTTAATAAAACCTTTTTTTAGAGAAAGCAATAATTAATAATATTTATGGAGCAAAATGCTGGCCATTAAAATCAGGATTAATAACTTTCATTTTTGCACATATTTTGGTTTATATAAATATAATCTGTGTTAAGCTTTAGCGATATTATTACAAAACACAGTTTTGATGTTCGAAATGTATATTTAATTGTAAAATCTTATGATCAAACTATATGAAAGAACGAGATATAACTTCCTTTGTGAATGCTTTTTCTCCAAATCATCCATTATTTCAAACATTATATGTTTAAAACCATAAGCACTCGCAATAGACTACATGATAGCCTGGAATTACTACATATTAAAAATATGTTCATGAATAATTTTGTAGATTTTATTCATGAACCCACTGGTATTTGGTTTTGTATTTATTTCCGGAATGTCGGAAAAGTGCATTTTCGTTTTGATTTGCAAGGTTAAATGACACTTCAGATACTGTAAAAGAAAAACGATAAAAAATACAAATGCTCTCAATAACCTCGTAGGTAACTTTTTATCAATTTAAAAAAAATCAATTTCCTAAAAATGTTTTGCAAAATATTGCCACAAATAATTGAGAACAACAACAGTGATACATGTTTGTAAGCTGCGCGGTATACCTTCGAACAACTTATTTCATTATGAGCCAGAGCATCGAATGGTAGAAAACATGCAGTAAATGTTCAATCATTCTGGGACATGATCTTCATGTCTGCTGATTTCTTTTTATTTATTTATCATAAGCAATAATAATTGCCTATGATAGATAAATGAAAACTATCTAATACATCTGCTAATATATCAACATAATCAGAAGCAAAATCACATTCCATTATCACAAAGAAATGTACACATACCCACTCACGCACAACAACATAATTCAGAAATTTTACACAGTTTATGCGCAAATTTATTTCGTTTAACAAATTGAGCAGAATACGCTTTCAATCAACAAATTCAAAACTTTAATAAATTCAAAATTTTGGAGGATTTCACTAACTTTGAAGCAGTTACTATATTTGTAAATGAAATAATTTCACTGAATTTGTAAACCATTTACATATGAATTCGGTAAAGCAAATTGCAGCTGCAGAACTAAATGTATACTTTAAAATGTTTCGCTAATTCCAAGTATTTAAGAGGCCGATTAACCGCTTCTTTAGATATATTATAAATGCGGATATAAATCGTTTCACGTATATGTTTAATAAATTAAAAAAACACGCCATACCATTTACCATTTTGCCCTTAGAACCAGATAATATCTCTGAGTGATCATCCGCGATAATTTAATTAGAATAGAGGTTTTAACTTTTCAACTTTTAATATTTCTGCATTCAAAAACATATTTCCATTTAGTTAAATCAAGTTTGCGATCCTGATATAAACGAGAATCGCATTATAGTCAATTTGCTGTTTATATAAAGCATTGTATATGTTTGAAAAATCAATTCTTCCAGTATACCCATTTCTTACTTATTGAAATCTTTTTAAATACCGTCGAGAATATTTCTGCAGACGGATCTCGAACTGGGCACATTTTATTCCAAGACTGCGTCTTTATCCACTGCTCCACTCTGCCTCACAGTATACACAATTAATAGTTATACACCAATTTTATGTTTGACGTAAGCGTCGTTTACAACTCATTCGACTAAAAGTTCCACAAGCTATTACTTATCTATTAATATGGAACAGATATCTCGTCATACAGAGAAGTATTATTGTATTCAAATTTATATGATTAAACAAATTTTGATTGTACATTCGTTTCGTGCTTACTGGCGACTCATCAGTAGGAGCCGGTATTACGCCCTTTAACCACCATATATTTGGTAGAAGAATGTGGAATAATAGGACGGTACAAAACGCAACAAACAGTATTTAACTGTAATATATTGAATTGAATGATGTTCATGCTTACCACGAAATGTGATAACTGATATCGATGAAGGCCAGAGTGTATGGTTTAACTGGAGTAACAGGTGTTCGGAAATTGTTGTAATTCTCAATTTGGGTGAACCTTAGCATAAATTTATATCCATCAGGTTGGTATCATGTACCGACTTGGAAGCCATAGTGTTAGTATCCGGTACTCATCGATTTCAAAAAGGTATCAGTTACTAACACAATAGCCATAGTGTTAGTATCCTTTACAGACTCGGTATATATATTATATAGTGTGAGTTAGCATTGAAGTCGTATTGTCGTTGACTTTAGATTATGTTAGCTTCACTATTACAGGTTTACACATTCGTCTAGGAGATTGTACCGTCCTATTATTCCACATTCTTCTACCAAATATATAGTGGTTAAAGGGCGTAATACCGGCTCCTACTGATGAGTCGCCAGTAAGCACGAAACGAATGTGCATGAGATTATACTTTCCGTTCATGCTGCCTTTGGTTTATCCTTCTGGTCACAACTGAACTAATTTGTTACTAGGTTCGCAAAACCTAATACATACTTGCATATATATTAGCTCTTCGCAACAAACAGTATTTAAATTTTGATTGTGTTTGTGCTGACATAAGTAATTTAAACCAATTTTAACAACTGGATATGAACACTAATACCTTTATGTATACATCTTTCAGTATAAAAAGCAATATATAAGTTAAAAATACAATTAAACAAAAATTGATTGCGCGGGTGGTGGTAACAATTTTTAAAATCAAGTTTGCGAGCTTGAAATATACACCAGTCCATTCGTTTATAACCAATCGTCGAATAACTTAACAAAACCACCGCCACTCGCACGCACTGACGCGTCTAAATCTTCCTTGCGACTGGCAGTAGTTTTGTTACGTTGATCGACGACTGGTTAATCACTATGGGATTAGTGTTTACTTCAAGCTGTAAAACTTGATTTAAAGAATTGTTGCCACCACACGCAAAATCAATTATTGTTTAATTTTATTGTCTATATATATATATATATATATATATATATATGTGTGTGTGTGTGTGTGTGTGTGGCGAAAGCTCAAACAGTTAATGTTCGTGACTGCATAGAAATTGTGCAGCCGACATTTCCAATAAAGTACAGTTTATGCAAGGCTATCATAGGCCAGAGCCGCATATTTAATTTTGCTTTCCATATTAAGCAATGCGGTTTGATCCTCGCTAGTCAGTTTGCAGTCGTACTCTGATGATGATCATGGAAGATCGAAATGCGTCAGTGCGCGCGACTGGCGGTAGTTTTGTTATGTTGTTTGACGACTAGTTAAATACAATGTGATTGGTGTTTACTTCAAGCTCGCAAACTTGATTTAAATAATTGTTACCACCAACCGCGCAATGATTTATTCTTTTTTAATAGTAAATGTTTTTTGCATGACTGCCTCGCATGCGATGCATAGATTCACGTTAGTCCACAGCATCAGGTAAAGAATATTTAACTTGTGCCTAATTGTTTAATTTCATTTTAAAAATTAATTAATAAATTGCATTCTATTCAAGAGATACCCCTGTATCAATTCTGTAGGGCGCGGAATTAATGGTTGAATAAAAAATTTCTTTTAATAAAGTTTGTTATTTTCACAAACTTTTGATGTTTCATTTATTGTTTATTCAAATAAAATCATGCCGCGTGATTATACTCGTTAAAGTGACATATCTTAATACTATTTCAACGAATGGATATCTTAAAAGAAGAACAAAGTGCTGTAAATGGCCTTCTGTATTCTACTTTGATTTCGTATTAGTGGTCTTTAGTATTTTCTTTATTAAATTTTTCCTATTAAACAACGGACCTATGCATGATTTTATGACAAAAAAACATATCACAATAGAACACATCAAGTAAATTACTAAGACCATGCTATCTCATTATAATCCGTATAATACAACGGCTAACGATAGCAAACTGATCAACAAAATTGTATATATCTTGTTTTATCAACGAAAGATTCACCTTTTCCACTGTACTTATATATATCTTTAATTTTAATATAATTTTTGCCGCAGAGTTTATTAAAACATGAATATATATGAGACATTTCAGCGGAACATGCATAATTCGCGATTATGTTAACATTGATTATGGACGTAACTTTAATTTGTAGATAAACATAGCTTTCTTATAAGGGAAAAACGATAAGCATTTAATGTTTTTTGTCTTAAATAGGCGCGGCGAAATCTGAAAAACTGTTATCACCTTCGAAATCAATGACTTTTTAATTATGCAATATATATTTATGTGGCGAAAGCCAAAATCAGTTCGTGATAGCATAGTAAGTGTACAGACAACATTTATATTCAACTAAAATTTCGTGAGATTAATAGAAGTGCAAACCGCAAAGCTTGTATCGAGTTCCTTATATATCCATTGCGGAATGACATTTGCCAGTCAGTTTGTCGTTGTTCGTTGTGGTGTCTATAGAAAATCAAAGCGCGTCAGAACATTTGAATAAATGTATTTGTGAAATTTGTCGCGGTGGTGTTTGTATAACACGTGCTTGGTTTTAATCTGAAGCTAGATAACATGATTTAATTAAAAGATTAATTTAATACCAAATTTTTTTTACAACTTTCCACGTTGGTTATTTATTAAAAATAAGAAACGCACTGTCAAAATTTTATATGTATATATTTTTAAAAAAAGTCAATTTTGTCAAATTTGATTTCCCAATTTTTATTCTGGAATGGAATTTTGATTGCACAATTTATTTTAGTCATTATTAGAATGAACGGTTGTACCGAAATATGCTTGTTTCGCAATTTCTTAATCATTAATTGCGCGCGTAGCCTTTCTTGATTGATAAAGCAAGTTGTTTAACATGAAAAAATGCTAGTCGTTTTATTTATGAAACTTGTCACACAAAATAATTAACTTGCGCTATGTTTATGTACGAGATTAATTGCCTGCTATGCATGTCACACGTACTTGGATTATGTAGTTCATCATTAATAAACAGATTTTACTCTAATGCTATATTTATCGCATATATTGACAGATAATATAAAAATGAAGTAATTTTGACATAAATCGACGAGCTAGAATTGGCAAAAATGCTAGTGTTTGTGAACATTTCAACTACAATATTAAGAAAAATACCAAATACTGTTTTTTAAACAGCAGCATTTACTTCATGAAATTTTATAATATTTGCCACGATAAATATGCAATTTTAAGTAATAATGTGCTTGCCTAATAAGGAATTAAATTACCATGCGCACTTTCTCATGGACACTAAAGAGGTACTTCCTAAATTGTCATTTAATTACTGTTTAGAGAGCCATATTTTAAGTGAACATTTTCTTTTGAATGTCTTCATTTACAAATATTATTGATTGATTTAATAAGTATTTAAAGAAGCACCAGTTCCTAACATAAATAAAGCCTCTCAATTGCCGAAATAAAATGCAAAGTTAGAATTTAGCCATTGTACAGATTCTCATATTATTTATCATTATGTATGAAATAACTGTGTACAAGATATATAATATTTTCATTATGCAAACGCTATGCAAACTCATTTCGAACATTATTTTTTCATAAATGCTTCTAAAAAGAAGAAGTATAAATCACAGATTTGTTTTTCATTTTAATTTTGCTATCCACGTGCGAAACGATTTGTCAAATTAAGCAAAATCCTATTAAACCACAAAGAATTTTATTACATACGTGTTTTGCACACCACATTTCCGCCTTTCTCTTGAACTGAAACGTGACCAGGAAGACAAAAACATTCATTCTTTCGATTAGCACAGAAGCTGTTGGGCACATATTGACGACAGAACGCGTTACCGCCGGACATTTGACAAGTGCCTAAACGGAGACCACGGAAGTCGGACAGCGATGAAAGCAATATTTGTTCGTGACGATCACGAAGTTGCAACACGATATCCGTTAAGTTGTGAAAATCCAAGGGTCCAATATATGAATGAGGAATTTGAAAATATAAAAAGTTATTAGAATTTGATGGAATAGGCTGTTTTGATGATAAATGGAGTGAATTAGTAGTTTGAAAATTTGATGTCGTTTTCGATAGTGGGCTCGTCAGTTCGTCATATGTTTGTGACAGAAATGAGTAAAAGTCATGATGAAAAGACGTTTCTGGGCTCAGACCTGTTTTCCTGTTGATTGGCTCAGATAGATTGCTATTGCATATTAGTATTACTATATTGCATAAAATAAGTACACATTTTAAGCACCATAAAACTTTCCAAGAAGGCATGTCTACTAGCTAATTTAGCTAGGTCATATACTGTTACACAGAAGCTAACTTCCATTAGCAGTAACATTCAAGATAATATTTTCCGAAATTCTGAAGCTTAGCACACAAAGTAGATTTTTATATATTTCCGTTTAGTCACATAGCTGTTTTGGCTTCTCAAACGAGAATTTTAAGTTTTGCGTTCAACAACGCAAAACCTAGTTAAGCTTATCGTCCAATCAAAAAACAACGCGATTAATAAAAGCATTTTTAGGGCACAAGGCAATTTACTGTAGTGAACGGAACAAATAATTTAATATACTTTTCTTAGTTATACAAATAAGACTATATAATATTTCTTTTATATAAACAAACTATTACTTTCCATTAAAAATAAACATTTAAATATATTATTACTTATGAATGTTAAAAAACTTAGATCATTATAGCATTTAAAATATGTCAACGTGATCCAAAAAGAAATTATATTAGTTAATCGGGTAGGTGGTGCTTGTTTTTCTTGTGAGATTTCCTTCATTTTAGGGAAGCAAAATGCCTAATTTGAAATGTAGAACAATACAAGGAAAGCGAAAAAATTGATTATTAAAATGCTTCAAATTGATAATAAAATTACCAAAATACTATAAAAATGAAAAAGCGTGATGAATTATTTAATTATTTTCGGCAATGAAGCAATCAGACAAAAATGCTTCTGAGAATCGCCCGTCACGGTAAACGATGAAAAATTAAAAAAATATTAACTAAAAATTTGTTTACTTGAAGCTCAAAAACTTGATTTAAAGAATTGTTTCTACCACTCGCGCATTCACTGATCTTTTATTGCATTAATTATTTGTTTTTCCATAATCCTTTAACCAATGAAACATTGTATAATAAAGATTCTAAAATTATATGCATTTCAAATTTTAACTTTAATACCAATAGATGTGTTTGTCGGCAAGAAGTACAATATGTACGGAGACCAAGAAATCCTTTTATTACTGAAATGCTCTTTAATCAGAATTTCCCTTTTACGCCTTTTCGAATACAACCGTTTTTCCACTGGGTATGAATTATTGACCTACTGGGTAGTACCGGAAGACTGTTTCTTGTGATATTCTGCACTGTTGATTTGTACAGAATTTAGTGTTATTTATCATTAAATGGATCTTTACGGATTCTGCTGAAATTATGATGCTGATACGAAAAAACAGTCGGGTTTTGTCGAATGATGGAATATTGCGGCCCAACGTAGTGACTTTTGCATAATCAAATACAACTGGAATATAAACTATTACTATAAATATCACATTCTCAATTCTAGCAGGATGACATAGTAGCATATTTCATAAAATGTTCTAATAAACAAGCAATTTACGTCATAAAATCTTTCTAAAGTACGAAATAATATGGGCAATACTTGAACTAGACAAAAGGCAAAGCATATCATGTATTAAGAAAGTAATTTAGCTAAATGTACAGCTAAACCTCAACACAAGTCAACATTATACATTAAACGGACGACTTGTGAGACAGCTGAAAATAATTATAAATGAAACCCAAATCCAGTTAGAGCTTACTCACCAAATCAGATTGTAGCTGCAGAAACGTACTTAGTTTGCGAAACATTCTTACAAATATTTTCATTTAATTCCCTGAAATTTAATAATGTGTTTTTTTCTGAAACTTGACATTATTTTTAAACACAGACAATTTGTATCAACACATTTTTTATCAGTAACAACTTCCAATTATCTTAGACTATTTTTCTCCTAAATCTGAAATCCTTAATTACTGTCGAGATTTTGCCGCGAAGGGGACTCGAAACGCGATACGTTTGCTTCTTAATCTGTGACGGTACCGTCCGCAACACAAGTCCGGCATATTACTTTTCTTTAGGTGTAAACAATTTGGTGACCCAAAGCCGCAACTGCAGTATAATAGTGATTTATAGGTATAGTAAATATATATATATATATATATATATATATATCAGACAAACCATAAATAGAGGTAAAACCGAGTCAGATTTGTTGCCACCCACATAATCAAATGAAGAACCTAGAATGTATATATATATATATATATATATATATATATATATATATATATATATATACTATACACATTGCAATACTATATGTAGACCGGGTTTGGCCTTATTTAGCATTTTCATAAATCGGTATGTATTTATATATATATATATATATATATATATATATATATATATATATATATATATATATATATATATATATATATATATATATATGAATCTATAAAATAAAACAGATATTTTAGCAGATTTTTATGTCCATTCTAAATATATTTCACTTTGTTTATAACAGAAAAATTAGTTATGCCTAGATTTTATCATCCTAAAGGCCATTCTGTAATTTAATGATTTTTATTTAAGAATGGCATAAATTTCTCCCGTTTTCTTCGCGACTAATTAGCATATGGCAATACTCATGCCAGGACAGATAAACCCATCGTAACCGTTCGTTTTCGTTTACGTTCGTGAAAAAAGTCGTCATTCAATGCTAAAGTAATTCTCTATTTTTAACTTGCAATTAAGTTTTCCATAGTTTCTGTATGATTAAATGATTGGGTTTTGAATTTTGTGGAATGGCAATGAAATACGTCTTAAGAATATTTTTTTAATAAATTTTAGCAATCTCACCAACGCCAAGTAATCGAGACGATACCTTTGACAATTAGCTGAACGTACGTATTCTGAAAATACATACAAAACATGTTAGTAACCGTAATCGATAAAACCACCGTCCAAGGCCAATTTGTGTCAAAAATCAATATGGTTAAATTTAAGAACGCAAATGTTTATACTTATTTGTTAAATTAAACTAAAATATTAGATAAAGGCCATTTATTTCGTGAATACTAATCATCGCTTTACAATCATACATTTTGGGTTTACAATTGAATGTGCTAGTGGTAACAAATCTGACTCGCTTTTACTTCTGTATCTCGTTTTGGCTAGTTGGTATGTGTGTATGTGTTTGTGTTTGTGTGTGTGCGTGTTTGCATGTAAAGGTCATTCTCTCAGTATTCCGAAGTGATGTCTGAGATCTGGTCATTATTGTCTTTAATGGCTTGAGAATTAACAATTTATGCGCATGGTTCACTGTTACATGTACGAGTGCTATTTTTCACAGTGTAGTAAATCGTTTCACCATGTTGCGCAAATTCGTATTTTTCACATGGTAACAGCGCCAGTGTGGATTGAAGTGTTGAACGCTCATATTGTTTGGAAACTTCTGTCACCGTATGCGCCTCTGTTATTTCCAATTCAGTTTGTTGCCAATCCGATTGTATGTTTGTTGATTCTAGTCGAGGGCCAGTTTGGTCTTGACTGGATACTAGTAGATAGTTGTGGAATTTTGTTATTCTTGGCCAGTCGATTAGAATATCATGTTGATGAAACTTTTGAATATTAAGGTCAGGTGCTTGTTGTTTTATATAAAGGGCTTCATAAATAAATAATAATTTTTCTGATTTTGCTTTATGTAGAATTGTAAAATTGGTCGAATTGACAGGATGCCCCGTTGCCAATATATGATCAAAAATAGCTGATTTTCCTGACGGTGCCAAGCCTTTGTTAATCAATTGACACTGCCCATATATTGAAAATCCACTTTCACCGGACAATACATTCACTAAAACAGCTGTGTGCCAAAATCCCACAAAAGAAACTTAACCAATAACCTAACAAACCGAATCAGGAAGATCTGCTCTGAACACAATATTGAGGAAGAGCTAGGCTACCTGAGGAAACTTTTGCTAATGAAAAATTACCCAGAGCGTTTCATTGATGTCAACCTGAGACCACAGCAGATTCGCACTACAGAGGATACAGTCAAGCAGGTTTTCCTAAACTTACTATTTAGAGGCGACGTACCAGCCTCAATAATTGCACGGCGGCTGAATAGAATAACTAAGGAGAACTTTCCCAGTGTTAAAGTTAATATGACATTTAGTACACAGAGAATCATGAGGTTGGATGCCAAAGATCAATTGCCAATTCTCTCCAAATCATTTATAGTCTACAAATTCTCATGTATGTGCGGTAGCACATATATCGGACGTACGAAGAAGCAATTGATAAGCAGAATCCAGCAACATTTGCCACAGAAATTGATTAACAAAGGCTTGGCACCGTCAGGAATATCAGCTATTTCCGATCATATATTGGCAACGAGGCACCCTGTCAATTCGACCAATTTCACAATTCTACATAAAGCAAAATCAGAAAAATTATTATTTATTTACGAAGCCCTTTATATAAAACAACAAGCACCTGACCTTAATATTCAAAAGTTTCATCAACATGATATTCTAATCGACTGGCCAAGAATAACAAAATTCAACAACAATCTACTAGTATCCAGTCAAGACCAAACAGGCCCTCGACTAGAATCAACAAACATACAATCGGATTGGCAACAAACTGAAGTGGAAATAACAGAGGCGCATACGGTGACAGAAGTTTCCAAACAATATGAGCGTTCAACACTTCAATCCACACTGGCGCTGTTACCATGTGAAAAATATTTGCGCAAATGTGAAACGATCAACTACACTGGGAAAAATAGCACTCGTACATGTAACAGTGAACAATGCGCACAAATGGTTAATTCTCAAGCCATCAAAACAATAATGACCAGATCTCAGACATCACCTTGCAATACTGCGAGAATGATCTTTACATGCAAACACGAACACACACAAACACAAACACATACACACATACCAACCAGCCAAAACAAGAAACAGAAGTAAAAGCGAGTCAGATTTGTTACCACTAGCATAATCAATTGTAAACCCAAAATGTATATATATGTATGATTTTAAAGCTATGATTAGTATTCACGAAATAAATGGCCTTTATCCACTTTGTTATTAATGTGTTTTTTCTTACTCATTAGGTATATACTGTGTAATATTAAAAGGAATGGACATAATATATATATATATATATATATATATATATATATATATATATATATATATATATATATATATATATAGACAAGATATTCTACCTTCGAACAAAATAAACTGAGATGCATAAATCAAAATATAAAATTCCGTAGAATATTGAATGCCTACTTTTTACCGGTTCTATAAATGTAGAATAATATTCTCGCTATTTCTGAATAAATTCGATGAACGATCGCTGTAGTAGACCAAACAAAATACATGATTTGAAGAAAAATAAAATTGCTGATCTTGAGTCGTGTACAAAACTTAAATATTAAAAATTTAATCACTTTAATTCTAATTGCTACAGGAAAATGCAATTTTCAGTTCTTATTCATAAATTCATTTTTTAACAGTTGATGCATACATAATAAGACAGGTCGAATAGGAATGCCATTAAATAAGATACATTCTCATGCATACCTGAGTTTCGCTTTACTGACGACTCGTCAGTAGGAGCCAGCGCTGAGATTTAATATCAATAATAATAATAGGTCGATGAGAAATTAAATATAGGGATAACATTATGAATGGAATATCAGTTGAAAATCTTTAGGTTCCATTTTTAATACCGTATAAGATAATGGCAGTGAAAGACGATTACATGATTTTAAACTGATGCAAACTCCAGTAAATGATTAAGAACATTGGCAGTTTTAAATTCCAGGCGTGGCAATTCGTGCAACTAGAGATGAGTGTTCATTTGAGACAAATATTTTCTGGCTGATGATTTGTTTTCGCTATATGTTATACTTCTGCATTTATACTATGAACTTACCTATAATTCTTTAATGTAATTTAACTTATATATATATATATATATATATATATATATATATATATATATATATATATATATGTGTGTGTGTGTGTATCAATAAACAACTCTGTTTTACGTATACTTTTTCATGAAATTATTTCTGTATTATAAGCAAAATGTGACTATTTATTTCTTTGAAGCTGTTTGAGTGTACATATAATTAAGCGCGAAATCAAATTCAAAATTGCACTATCCTTTAAGCGTAGTGTCCGTATTATCGATCAAAATAGAACTTTCAGTTTTCACTTAGCTCAGTTTGTATACAAATAAGCAATAGAAGTTCAAATCATCACCTACTTATATGTGCGATATGAAAAAGATTAATACATACAAACATATAACTGAATATTCGAACACTTACGTCCGACATTAGTGTTTTTCATAGTTTACGCATCACAATTATGTCACCGTATACCCTTTTGCAATTGCTAAGCTACTTATTCATAAAATGTTTGTTGCGCAGATGAAAACTAACAAATAATTGCGATAATCGATTCTGACAACCGAAATGGACTGGCCTAATTTAAAAATGAACAATCTAATTAGCTAATTTGATATTCGAGTTTCTTTCCAAATAGAAGGCATGTAAAATAAAATATTATTTAAAAAAATTAATTGTCATATATTTAGGTTGGTGGGATTAATTGGAAATCTATTTCGTTCATGACATTCACCTTATTTTTGTTAATATCCGTTATTCAAACATGATCATTCTCTGCATCGTCAATTTCTTTGATTACAAATATGGAATTTACGATAAATTACATTGCGATTTGCTTATATATTGTCAATCACTTCGTTTTCCATAAGGCACATAATAACTATAAATTTAAAAATGAAAATTTGCGGATTTGAGTTAGCAATTGATTTACAAATATAGGTTACTATAATAGAAACAATTTGACGTAATTCTCTAAATATGTTTACGAACGTAATTTAGATAACATCTAGAATTAAAAACGGATATTTTGTTTGGTAACATTTCCACTAATAAAACTAAAATTTCCAGAAATTATCTAAAATCATCTTTAATTAGTTTAATGCACCCAGTGTACATTTCAGATGCTAAAATCTATTTTTGATATTTTACGGTTTACTTTTCGATCTATATTGTAAGAGTACTTCAGAAATTACGTATATAAATAAATGTTTCAATGACAGCCGAAGTAGTACTCTTGGCTAATCACTTCGAAAGCATTATAATTTGAATACGATTACTGTGATTAAATATTTATAAATACTTTGTCAGATAATTTTCCAGAAACAAGTCACTAATGCTCGTGAGATAATAAGTCTCAAATATTTATAACGCTAACAACAATGGGAAAACATATTTTGTTAAAATAGCGCAAATTTTAGCATTCAGACGAAGTTTTAAACCAAACGATAAGAAAAATACACCGTGATGTATCAATTTAGGAACAAAATATTTAAAAAGATTCCAAGAAAATTTATAATTGGTTAAGCCATTTAATAAAATCTTACTAAGCTATACAGGAAGGGGATTTTCAATGATAATTTTGAGTTGAATCTTACGAAGAACGAGAACAAGTATTTGAGATTGCAAATTGTTGCGTTATTTATATTTATTTAAAATTTTTGGATAAGCTATTATCTTGCGAAATTTATGACCAAACTAAAGATACGTAACAGAGCGAACCGTTAATTAAATTTATTATAAAGGCCAGTTTGGATATCGCTTACAAATTTTGACAAATTTAAAATTCAGTGCAATAGTATGCATTTCCTGTGTGAAACTGGTCAATACTCGGAAATTGTAACATTTAGTTCTTTGTTTCAGAGGCTTGAACGTTTGATGTTATGCCATAAATTTTTTTCAGAACGAACAGGTACAATTAGACTATTGTGAAGCACTGATTTAAAATAAAATAATATAAAGCTATTTCAGTATATCTTTATTATGTCCATTGTCTTTTTAAGTTATATAGAATTTTTATGGAATAGAAAACACACTATAATATTATGTGATAATTTTCTTGGATAATGACCAGTTTGTTTGTCAAAACACTCAGTTACACTCTACGATCTTTCTGTTATTTGCCATCAGGCAGTCCATTTGATTAAGCGGACAAGAATAAGTCTGAGTTCAAACCTGGTTTCTAGTAAATTCGAAACTTTGCTTACCCAGCCGAAATAATGAAAACAGCCAGTGTAGACGACCATACATCAAATCCATACACGAATATTAGAAAGACAAAGCTATTCCAATCTTGGACTTCCTACACACTCGCAAAGATTATAGTGATTTGGCATTGGAAATACATGGATATTCTACTTACACTACATCTTCTATGACATCGAGTTGACAAAATCAGATAAGAGAAATATGTATAACGACATACATAGCCGAATCAAACAGAGTTGCTTAGGCCAAAAGATGGAGGATAATAACAACTACACGAGGCGATTCATAGATGTCAAAACCAAATCACGTTTGATTCATGTAAGGGAGGATATCGGCCATATTATTTTCCTATAAATACCATATAAAAGCGACCCAAAAGCCCCAGTAATTCAGTAGCGTGTAGATTGATTCACTAAGGCAAACATCACAAGTACAAAGTTTAACAAAGTATTCATCACAAAGAAACTCAGGGGGTAGAATCTCATTAACCAATTGCTTATTTTTTCCAAATCCTTCCAAGTCTACAGATTTTCATGTCTTTGTGTTGGAATATATATTGGACGCATAAAATGTAAATTCGTCACCAGAATCCAACATCTTGAACAGCAGAAATTGGTTTTGAAATGCCTGGCACCGTCTTTCTCAGTTCTGTACAAAGGAAAATTCCGAAAAATTATTATACATTTTACCTGATTTTCGGATTGCGTACCAAAATATTTGAATCCACTGTCATCATGATTTTTGCAGATATTTCGGGTTCCAATTACGGAACCCTTTTTCAATGCCAAACACATCACACACTTAGTTGACAATCAATATGTCAAGTGGAAATATTAATTTAAACCGCCTCATTTATACTTGATTTTAGATCTCTTAAGCATAACGTTTTTTTATAAAAATGTTAGGAAAGTGTATGTTAAATTGGTTTGTGTATGTGTCTACATGTATACACTCTTCGCAATGAGATTACAGTGATATAATGACAATTAATGACAACTCACTAGATAAGCGTACGTCATGCTGTGTGTATGTGTTCTCGTTTGTTTTGAATTGAGGAGTAATCAGTTAATGCAAGTGTACACTCATCCCAGTGAAATTACAGCGATTTGGCAACATCTGACTATTCACTGGATAAGCGTGTTTGTGTGTATATGCGTGAGCGTTTACTTAAAACTAAGAGCTAATCTGTTACATGTAATTACAGGCACGTGTAACGGTCATACAAGTAAAACTAAAATGATAACTGTCATTTCCTAGCTGCACACGTCAGACCTATTTTACACTTACTTTTCTAAATGAAGTAATTACGAGTGGCATTTCAGTGAGGAGGGGGAATGACACTATTAATAGAGTAAATAATTAATAGGTAGTAAAATTAAATTAGAAACGGATAAAGTGTTTCAATAGGGTAGAAAGTTAAATTAAACGGTACGTAAAATAAATTAAAAATTGCCTGATAAAGAAGATACTATTAATAGAAAAGATTAAAAAACTTATTCAATCTGATTGAAATAACATGAAGAAAAACAATGTTGCGCACACAGGACTACTTTCACCATTAACAATAACAAATTTATCACAGAAATATGAGGTCGTAATCAGGGCAATACAAAAAATACGTATTGGAAAAACCATTTGTACATACATTGGGAAACAAACCGAACACCTGGTCAAAATTCAATTTATTAATGAAAGAATAACCAGATTTAAATCACCACTTCGCAATACAATAAGAGTGACCCTATATACAAACAGACACATGCATACACACTTTAAAAACCAATGTTAAAAGATATCACTAACAAGAAATTAAAAAGAAACAATAAAAATCTATAATTGTGACAATATTTTCACGAATTTTAATTTTATTATGTGATTCTTTTGCTGCCTAAACAGTATTTTGAATTATATGTATTGTCAACAGAAATACGAAAGGTCTTTGGCGAATTACACATTCAAATTTTTGTGTCACGCTTGTTTTTCCGCATATGTGTTTGTGATTTCGTTATTTTTTCATTTTTTAACAAATTAATCCCTGAAATCTAGGTTTTATATTTCGTAACACTGAACATCGCATTTTTGGTTTTTTGCATGTTCAAAAGTCATTAGTCATAAAGTTTTGTGATTCATCCTCATTGTAACAAAACTGTGGATATAGATTGTATGATAGATTAATCCTAAAATATGGGAGCCTATAATAGTAATAATTCTCATTTTCAATAGGCTGCTCAAATTTAGCTTTGAACCATCCCATTCAAAATGATTATGATGCAGAAATAACGGATGGTTATTGCGCTGGATGGAAGAAGAGTTTTATTGGCTTAGGCGTTTCGTGGCCAAACGAATAAAATTTTATATTGGCGAAGCCTTGGTACATGCAGTCTGCGCAGCATGGTGTCCCAATTTCTGGAGCACCATATTTCGAATTTGACGTGCCCAGGTTCAAGTTCTGTACTGGGCAAATTTTGGACAGTACGTGATGAGTTACCAATAAGGACGAAACCGATCCAATGCACGAAATTCTTTTTATACACTATAAAATACTTAGTTCATACTGACAAATGTGTAAGCATAAGAAGTCAGGTGATTATATCAAAATCGCAAACTTGATTAAAAGTATTAGTGTGGATGTATATTTAAGGTGTTGCGAACTTAGTAAAAAAATAGTTCAGTTGTGACCAGAAGGATAAACTAAAGACAACATGCACATTCGTTTCGTGTTTACTGGGGACTCATCAGTAGGAGCCGGTATTACGCCCTTTACCCAATATATATTTGAGTGAGGAATGTGGGATAATAGAACGGTACAATCCCACATTCCTAACTCAAATATATATTGGTTTAAGACCTGAAAAGGTCTACTAAAATATTTCTGTATTGTCTGTTCATTGTGGAATATTTTAATATCATTTACGGTGGGTACAGTTTTAATATCTTTAAATATACCAAAATATTTACGTAAAATTGCTTTTTTTACATTAAATTATTAAAAAATTAATAGCTTTTACTATTTAGAGGTAAGTGCTAATTACATTTATACTTAAATCAATTAAGATATCAATTTTATTTTGTATTGGATTGCCAGTGAACGTCGAACAGATAACAGGCTGAACAATTCTGTTACGAGAAAAAAAATTTCTCATTTACAACATCAGCTTGATTTAATAACTTTGCCAAGTTTTGCACATATTTGAACTCCTACCAGTTCCAATATTGTCATGGAAATTTGTTGGTTTTTGTTCTGATGCATTGGTCATTGACGAAACAGTGATATTTTTTTATAAATATTTTTTAATGATCATCTTCTGCTCGTTCTAGTAGCAGTAGATCATAATTTATATATAAGCTAGGACACAAAACTCAGTGTGAGTATCGAACTGGACCACAGATAGGGTACGTAATCTATCTCTTGTTGGATATATCATTCACTTTATTATATATTGGTGATCTTACACTGACAACAGACTAGCATCTGACACTTCATTCTCCGCATCTGCAATTTTCTTGCAAATTTACTCAAAAATAAGTGAGCTGAATGCAACATTTGACATAGGCTAAACCGAAAAACAAGAATTTTGCAATTAAACAATTAATCGGTGAGTCTAAGATACGATTACGCTTGATTAATCTTACCAAAAATATAAGTAGGAATTTTTATTAAAATTTCTTCGTAGAAACAAATCATTGATCCGAACAATTTATCGCCTTCAAAACAGAATTACGAAGAGAAACTTTAGCAAGTAATGTTAACCGTCGATTTAAAAATTTGTTTCGGAAATCCACGGACCTATTTACAATTGCGTTTAAAACTTATACTGCAGGTTTATGTCTATCATTAGTGAGCGCATAAATGTAATTTATCACAAGTATTGACGAAAAAAAATGTTTCTAAAATTTTCCTAGCCTTTTCTGTACAATCAGTGATTCTACATCATTTCTGTAAATAATTGTAGCCTTAACTTATTAAAACATGTTTACATAATAAAATCTCCAAATAGTATTGCTATTTAAACCTATTTTAGCAAAGCATATTTGTACAGTAAAATGTCGCACCAACAAAAATTTCTAATTGACTTACTACGAATTACCATGGGCCCCAATATAAGACTAATATACAATCAGGTCTGACCATCGGTTTGGCGGGCACCACCAAATATGTAACCAAACTTGCTGTAAAGGTAGGTAAAAACAGCTACAATAAATTCATTGAACTACCATTCTTATTTAATACATATTACGTTCACGTAAGAGCAATTAAAAGGCTACATATTCTCCCAAATCCCCAAAGAATGAAGCACTAGTTTCTGGTGCAATTTCCGTCATTAATTAATTGATGAACATCAACATAAAGCATGTATTTAATCACTCATTCGAATAGAAGCCTTTGAAAATTTGAACTAAAACATTCACCTACTTTTATCAGTAATTAATCTTATTTATTAAATAGTAAATTTTCAAACAAATACTATACATATAATATATATATATATATATATATATATATATATATATATATATATATATATATATATATATATGTTTGTGTTTGTGTGTGTTTGTGTGTGTGAAAATGGAACCAAAATCCATGGGATAGCATTTCTTATTAAATATCATTTCTATCAGTATATACAGACAGTGGTCTGAGTGCGTTAGTGATATTTTCGTCCATCCAATCATAGCTCTACATTTGTCGTAACCATTCATATATTAGCTATGGCTATCTCGAAATTATGCAATGTAAACTACTCATTTGTAAAGCCATTTGGTGTGCCATCGACTTCATTTTGAATATGTAAAGTTGAACTGGAATAGAAACTACACCAAAAAAGCTTTAATATTAACATATGTGTCTCAGTATTCAACACACCCAGTAATTGCGGACACATTCAAAATTAAAGCGCTGAAATGTCACATAGCCTTACGAAAAAAGTGTGTCAACAATGCGTAATTGCAAGATAGACAGCAAAGGTTTCATTGGTTACAACAAATGAACGGTTATGATTTGGTGAACGAAAATATTTAAAAAATCATTTATAATGGCGGTAGATAATGGTAGAAAAGAAATTCACTAATAAATTTTATTCCACGGATAACGGATTTTCGTTCTTAAAAATTTAAAACTGGTTAAATTACTTTCTATCACGGCATATATATATATATATATATATATATATATATATATATATATATATATATATATATATAATGTCCATTCCTTTTTAATTAAAGTATTCTTATAGTTAGGAAAATACAAATAACAAAGTGGATGAAGGCCATTTATTTCGTGAATACTAATCATCTCTTATACAATCATACATATTTATACATTTTGGGTTTTCAATTGATTATGCTAGTGGTAACAAATCTGACTCATTTTTACTGCTGTTTCTTGTTTTGACTAGTTGGTGAGTGTGTATGCGTTTGTGTTTGTGTTTGTGTGTATGCGTGTTTGCATGTAAAGGTCATTCTCGCAGTATTGCGAAGTGATGTCTGATATCTTGTCATTATTGTTTTGATAGCTTGAGAATTAACCATTTGTGCCCATTGTTCACTGTTACATATACAAGTGCTATTTTTCCCAGTATAGTTGATCGTTTCACCTTGTTGCGCAAAGTTTTCACGTGGTAACAACGCCAGTGTTGATTGCAGTGTTAAACGCTCACATTGTTTGGAGACTTCTGTCATCGTATGCGCCTCTGTTATTTCCACTTCAGATTGTTGCCAATTCGATTGTACGTTTATTGATTCTAGTCGAGGGCCTGTTTGTTCTTGGCTGGATACTAGTAGATTGTTGTTTAATTTTGTTATTCTTGGCCAGTCGATAAGGATATCATGTTGATGAAACTTTTGAATATTAAGGTCAGGTGCTTGTTGTTTTATGTAAAGGGCTTCGTAGATAAATAATAATTTTTATGATTTTGCTTTATGTAGAATTGTGAAATTAGTCGAATTGACAGGGTGCCCCGTTGCCAATATATGATCCGAAATAGCTGATTTTCCTGACGGTGACAAGCCTTTGTTAATCAATTTCTGTGGCAAATGTTGCTGGATTCTGCTTATCAATTGCTTCTTCGTACGTCCGATACATGTGCTACCGCACATACATGAGAATTTGTAAACTATGAAAGATTTGGAGAGAATTGGCAATTGATCTTTGGCATCCAACCTCATGATTCTCTGTGTACTAAATTTCATATCAACTTTAACACTGGGAACGTTGTCCTTAGTTATTCTATTCAGCTGCCGTGCAATTATTGAGGCTGGTACGTCGCCTCTAAATGGTAAGTTTCGGAAAACCTGCTTGCCGGTATCCTCTCTAGTACGAATCTGCCGTGGTCTGATGTTGACATCAATGAAACGCTCTGGGTAGTTGTTCATTAGCAAAATTTTCCTGAGGTAGCCCAGTTCTTCCTCAATCTTGTGTTCAGAGCAGATCTTCTTGATTCTATTTGCTAGTTTGTTTACTAAGTTTCTTTTGTGGGATTCTGGCACACTATGGTTGTAGTGAATGTATTGTCTGGTGAAAGTGTCAAATCACCGTTTTCTTCTCGAGTGAGTTTGATGTCAAGGAAGGGAAAACTGTCGTCTTTCTCTACCTCGAAAGTGAATTTGATGTCTGGATCGGCTTCATTTGCTTGTTTGAGGATTTCGGAATGGTCTGCTGCTTCTGAGATGAACAACAAGATATCATCTACATACCTTTTGTAGAGTGCGCACTGGTCAATTATACTTTTAGGCTCGTTTTTTCCAGGTGATACATGTAAACATCTGCCAGGAGGGGTGCAATGCAACTTCTTATAGCTACACCATTGATCTGACAGTAGTATATCCCTTCGAATGTAAATTGCACGTTTTTAGTACATGCTAACGGAGATCTTGTGTGACCTCATCAAAATTGAGTTTTTTGACTTCCCTATAGACACTAATGACATCAAAGACCTCATTAAGGCGTCATTGTCGTACCAATTGTGATAATTTTCTGAGAAAATTACCAGATATGAATGAATTAGGTTTTGATTCTATCCAAGTCAATACGTTGCACAGAACTCAAACAGATTTCTTAGTTATAATATGGTCTTCTAAATATTTTTTGTTGCGTATATACTAAGGTGGTCAAACGTTTCAACTAAATATGGTATTCGAATGAGAAGCAAAATATTCTATATCGCGTAATAAATTTACCCATTAACTGCCTGTTTGTGGTGAAAGATTATAATTAATTGTTTTAACACACACAGTCCTACAAGTGCGAATGGCCTGAGCACACAAACCGCAACAAAAATTCACGAATGCAGCTCGCGGTAATTCATTTAATGAAGCTCGCACTGCGCAACAACCCTTCAAACCATATCTGGCAAACAAATAGGATGCCACAGTCGTCACACTTAAGAATCAGTACAAAAGGAAGAAGATGCAGATTGTTTTGCAAGGGGAAAATAACTTTTTCCTTAATAAATGTTTAAAATTTAATGTTATACCGACATATTTTAAGTTTAAACTTTCATTTGTGTTGGATAAAATAGTAAATACGCTTAAGAATGAGTTTTGTTTACAGTTAATAAAAATATCGATTAATAAACTAAATAAACGTAAATTTTAACTAATTAGAGATACGATTAAAATAAAATAAATATCACTCATGAAATTACATACGGTAGATTTTAAAATCATTGAAGATTTCACAGACAATATGAGAGATAAAGAAATTTAAAAAAAGTTATACAGGCATGATAAGAAACTAGAGAACTTGGGAATTAATTGCCCTTTGATTAACTTAGCGAAAATCGATCTCAAGGAAGACAAACAACAAATTCTTAATCTTGGACTTAATATTGAAATCCCTATTGATTATCGACTAAGAATGAGACAAAAAAACGGAAACAATAAAGATGGTCTAGTGATGATTCTTAAACTGATTTATCCACTCAAATTAATCGTTTCTGTACAAAACTCACTAAACAAAAGATTGCGTAATTTTCTATGCAACAGAATTAGAAAATATACCTATATTTTAGATTATACTTTAAAGAAGACATACTTTTTGACATTATTAGTAGATACAATTTGATGGAAAGTGATAGAATGGCTAGCCTAGATGTTGTATCGATGTATACTAATGTCCCGGTAATAGCAGCATTAGAGAGTGTAAAGCGTTGTTTAACAGAGTTTCCAGAGATAATAGAAGGTAGTAAAATGAAGTTAATTAGTAATTTGGATATCTTAATTATTTGTAAGTCATCCAACTGCCTTATGCTCATAAATGAATTTTATAAACAAGTTAAAGGTGTCCCTATGGGACAACCAATATCAGTCCCGGTTGCTAATATTTTTATGCACTATTTTGAAACATAATCTGTTGTTAATGTCTCGTCTCAAGCCAATCTTTTATGTGAGTTTCCTGGATGGTACGTTTCTAATTTGGAATTATGTCGATAATGAGTAAAATAAATTTCTCAAGTTAGCCAACCAGTTAGGTGAATTTAATTTTACATTAGAAAAAATGAATAATGAAGAATTACCCTTGCTTGATTTGAAAATAAAACGAAAAGGTCCCAGATTGGAAAGAGATATTTCTAGGAAAGAGATTTATTTGGTACTCCTTCTTAATTTCTTCACAAATCATTCATATGGAATAACAACATACATTCTCAAATTCATGGTATTAAGGCGTCTTAGAATAGTGGATTTGAAAAATAGTATTCAAACTAAACGGCTATCCGTCAAGTATAATAGAGAGATTATTTAATGAGATATTGTAGAGATTTAATGGTAATATAATAAACAAATTAAAGAAGACAACAGAACTAGATAAGCACAAGATTATGGTATTACCTGATTCAAAATTGAGCAGAAAAATTATAATAATAGCAGCTAAATACAATATGAGAACAGTTTTAAGACAAACGCTCACTATAAGCAATAAACTACATAAACAAAAATAAAAACTAGAACCCCTCCATACATCAGGAGTATATACGATACCTTGCAAAGATTGCAAGCTCAGGTATATAGGCGAAACCATGCGCCCGATAAGGGTTCGTAGTGGAAAACACTAAATGGCCTGCACATTTGGATACATTTAAAGATCAGATATAGCTAGGAATTTGATTGAAACGGGTCATGAAATAGATTGGGATGGATTCAAACGCATCGCGTTATGCAAACGCAACAGATTAACTAGATTAATTAGAGAGTCCATTGAAAAAAAATTAGTGAAGGATGTAATAAATATAACATCGGTAGAAAAATCGTTAGACCCAATATTTAATGAAACTTTTTCTAGGTTCACAGATCGGGGGGTAGATGAACCTGAATTAAGTGCGAACCTAAGTAAGAAACCCCGCTTATAGAAAACAGATTGTGAATGACCTTGACCGATATCAATTCCTATATCCTAATCTTTTACAAAAAATGTTTAAGAAGATGATATACAGATATACATTTATTAATCTCACTCATTTGGTTATATTAATATATATATGTTTATATACATATTTATATGTATCTGATATATTTATATCAGGTGTGAATAACGTAATTAATAAATTGTCGTTTAAAGGGGAATTTAATATGTCGCGAAATTTTCGAATATATAGATATATTGGTTTATCCGTATATATATATATATATATATATATATATATATAATGTATTCTATATACATGTATGTGTATTACAATATATGGTACATATACACATATTAATCTGTTTATATATATTAACATATATGAGATTAGCATAAATATATGTCCGTATATATAGAAATTTTTTTAAAAGATATATTTTTATGATGGTATAAATATTGTAATAATAAATAAATAATTAGATAAAATTATTAGAAAAAAGGAGATAAAACAATTAATTATATATATACATACTTATGATGAGAGCCATTTGATTCACACTTTTGCTTATATATATATATATATATATATATATGTTTTTATACATATTTATATGTATTTTATATATTTATATAAGTTGTGAATAACGTAATAAATGAATAATAAGTTGTCATATTGATAATATTCATGGTTAACAACTAGCAAGTGTTTTTTAACGATGAACTTAAAATGTGGGAGATATATATATATATATATAGAGGTATAATCGTATATATAATTATTATATTTACATATATATATATGCATTTACCTATATGGTATATATACACATATTAATCTGTTTATATATATATTAGTATATATGATATTTACATATATATATATATAAATATAAAAATATATTTATTTAAGGTGGTATAAATATTGTAATAATAAATAAATAATTAGATTAAATTATTAAATAAGAAGAAAAACAAAACAACAATAATAATATATATTTTGAATTAGGGACATTTGACTTACACTGTTGCTCTGATTATGTATGTGTTTCTGTACATATTAATGTGTATTTTATATATTTGTATAAGGTGTGAATAACGCAATTAATGAATAATAATGATTGTAACAGAAAATATTCAGGGTTAACAGCTGGCAATTGTCTTATATATATATATATATATATATATATATATATATATATATATATATATATATAAATATATATATATATATATATATATATACTTAGAAGTAATGATTTATTTTAGTTATATGGACATATATTCATATTAAATTATTTTCATGAGTTGGTTAACTTGGCAGCGTGCTTGCTATTAATTTTGAAGACCATTAGTTTGTCCATACTGCCTCTCCATTTCTCTCTTTATTCTTGACCTAAGCGTCGCTTTGACATTCACTCTCGTTCTATCTATGTACCTGCTGTCTTTGGTTTTTTCTTTAGGTTATATTTGAACTAATTTTTTCCTAGGTTCGCAATACGTCGTACACAATTGCATGCATTATTGTTCCTCGCTTAAAATAAAACACAATATTTGACTTTCAGGTTTGTTGTTTTATCAGTTTTGAATTTTAACTTTTATTACCGTGATATCATAACAGTACAGTTATATAAAATGTTCCGTAATTTCTCTCTCACCTGCAACATTATGCACACGAAATGAGATTACGTACTCCGGGAAATTTAAATAGCTCCAATTATACTGAGGTAATGATTGGTCTGCAAATTGCAGATATAAGCGGATATATATATATATATATATATATATATATATATATATATATATATATATATATATATATATATATATATAAAGGTTGAGTGAGGGTTTTCATGTGCTCTAAGCATATGCATATAATGAGTTTAGCTGCTGAGACAAATTCTTTGTTTGAAACCATTAGTGAGTCAATAGATTAAAATATAAATAAAACGGTTTCGGTACGAGGTTACCACATTTGCTATTGTGAGTATTGTGCTGTGTGTAGTGGCCTGATGATGGTGCTAGAAATAACTCGCCGAAACGTCGCCAGTAAACAAGGATTGTATAGTACCGCATTTCCAATGGTTAGTATGAACGATGTTGAAACTTTTGGACGAAAAGGACGAATGCGCATCCAGCCTGATCGTCATCAATCGGATCTTTATGAAACTGATTGTGCAAAGCAACAACCCGCGAACGCAACTCGCGGTAAGTCGTTAAAACATGATTGTTATTAATAATATTCTGCTGGGTAAGGTTTTTCTTTAACTTTGCAACAAATATGTACAAAATAAGTTAAAGTGAAGAATAATTGAAAATTCTTATTTTTGAATCATTTTGCCTGTAGGAATATGAAATACAACAAATCACATTTATATCCAGTTTTTTCACTCAAACATGGGGAATAAGCCATATTTGACCATTAAAAATTTAGCTGTTTTAAATTGATTAACGCGTCATTTTCATACCATATATGATAATGTTCGGAGCCAATTACTAGATAAAAATGCATTAGGTGTGATTCTATCCTAGTGGAAATTTTGCACAGAACTCAAGTCGATTTCTTAATTATAATATGGTCTAAATATTGTTTGTGGCATATATACTAAGGTGGTGAAATGTTTCAACTAAAAATGGTATTTGAATGAGGAGCAAAATATTCTGTATCGTGTAATAAATTTACGCATTACATGCCTGTTTGTTGTTAAAAATTTTAATTCAATGTTTCACACACACAGTCCTACAAGTGCGATTGACCTGAGCACACAAACCGCAATATTATAAATTTTCCTATCGAGCAAAGCACAACAGAAAATATTGTACATGACGACGAACTGCGCCAAGTATGTTGCAAATCAATGCCAGCAACGGGGATTTATATAAATGTTGTTTTTCGAAAGTAATAATTAGCATTTTTATAGACTTTTTGGCACAATTTTTCAATTCCCTGACATAATTAAGTGTTTTATTTCTATAATCATTTTTTTAGAGTAAAAAATGATAAATACATTCACCAAGTTTGGTAAAATTGGATATAACATTACAAAAACTACACTTTCTGTCTACTAACAGAAAATATGTGTGTAAGAACCAGCTGTTCTACGCTTTATATAAACTCTATTCAAACTCAGCTGAAGTTGAGTCATTCCTCAAATGAATAGCATTATCACATCTTTTCTGAAACCATCTGATTTGGCGAATTGTTGAATGTAACGAATACAAAGTTCGTATTATTTTTCAAAATGTGAGCTCTACGTTAAGCATGCAATAATAATCATTAGGAAGATGGTTTCTTGGGAACCAGCAATGGCCATACAACAGTAATTTTAGCAAATTACGTGAATTCCAGTTATATGACGCTATTTTTTTAGATTTGTATTATGAAAACTAAGAGCTCATCAAAGATTGCAATCAAGATTTTTGTATTTGTTAGTGAGAGACATTTTAAATCGAAATTCTGTAGTTGTCATCTAGAGTGAACATTACAAATCCAAGATTACCATAAAAAACTTTGTAATCTCGTGTTATCATTCAACATTCACTTATTTTCTAGATGCATATAGTCCTCAAGTCGATGACATAATTTTTATGGCCTAAATCATATTGAATAACTTGAAGTTTGTATCGAATCACATTTCGTTTTATCTAAAATCTGCTTCAGATGCTAAGGAAACATGTGAGTTCAGGATGAGAATTTGAGGGGTAGTGAAAACACTTGTAAATGCCCAAACAAGAATGTATTTTTCGTGCTTCCATAATCATAATTTTATGGGCATTCAGAGATTGCATGCTATCTTACCTTTCTGTAATAAGTACGACAACAGTAAATGATTTCTTTACTTTCGTCTGCACTATCTACAGCAAAGCTTTCCATTTTTGCGAAAAATGCTAGTTTGCTAGCTGAAATATTCGTTAGAATTCGCAGCATAATTTCACCTTAATCTCAGTTTATTTATGAGGTTATCTGCCACTGGTGTGGATCAGTCTCAACAACATCTATCAGATATATATTTGCTCTCCGTTTTACGTGTTTCTTAGAATCTTAATTTCGCTATCTTTAACCGGCATTGTTTAAATTCTCCAAATAAAAATGAAATATGTGAGATGCAGCAAAGAAATAGACTCGTAGACAGAATTTTTGTCTCAACTAAAATTTAAAATCGCTCTTATATTCATTTACATATACCACCAAAATATTTCGCCAATCTGAAATCTGGAAATTGTCACATTAGGCTACTCTTAAGCTGTCTCGCCGTTTGGAGAGTCGCATATACTGCTGCAGACTATGCGCCTACCCGAGGTTCCTTCCAGCTCCTCGCCCTGAACGCGTCCATTTACATTCTTGAGCTTCGTCCGCATATGCTCTTTCTCATGTTTTTCTCTTGTCAAAAATTATATGTACTGGCTGTACGTATTTGCATAGGATTTTTTGTATCATTTTCTCTTAATCAATTATCGTGAATAAATTTTCTGCAATAAATCGGCTTAATTATGAGGGAAATATTTCTTATACTTAGTGGACAATATTTTATGTTTCGATGCATTTCTAAATGAGGATGTTACTTAAGTATTCGTTCCCCTGTTTACTGGAAAAACATCAATATTGTCGTGTGCGCAAATTAAACATTTTTCTATTAACATTCCACTTAGCGTTTTCATTTTCCATTAAATTCGAAATTATTTGAATCCTATTATCAAATTTTATACATTCACCCGTAGCGATCTCATGTTCGCATATTTAGAATGAAGTTTGAATAAACGGCTATAAAATTAATTTTGCACTCTAGTAAATTTTATACTTAAGTTAAACGCACAGATTGTTTGCTATAAGAAATAATCAATCTTGTGAAGTTCTTGTCGTTTACAGCAAAATGGTTTTAAAACGTTATTCACAGAATAATTTCGGTTAGATAAATCTTTTTTATGGGACAAGTAAATAAACATAATTTTTGGTTATAAACTGGTGCTTAACTCTTGATTTATTACAACTCCTTCAAGCATACTAGAAGATAGATTAAATTATTAAACTCTGTTTGCTCCACGCTTAAGATTCATAACAAGACAACATAAATGTGGCAACTTCAAATGACGCTGTGACAATGAAAATCTATTTTACTTTTTTTATTCCAGCGCTCGTTGCCTCGAAATTGCCTTATTATCCAAATGCACTTTAAAAACTTTTTACACGCGTTCCATTCGTATAGTATAAAGTTTTCTGGTGACAAAAATTATTGTTTTTTCTATGCGACATTTATGAAAACAAGTGAATTTATTATCAGGAACGCTTATTTCGATTAATGCCAGCATTTTATACTATACATTTTGTGTAGAGGCAAATACAATATCCTTCTATTCAATTCGATATTTATTGGAGATACCTCCAATTTTTATTTCTTGATTACCTTTTTAAACAACGCGGCAGTGTTATTATTTTCGTTTCAGCCACAAGCCGATGTGGCTACATTAACCTGGCCGAAAGGATGTATATGCAGTTTTCTAAGATTATAACCGTTATTTCCTCCGTGCAGTTTTATTATTCATCAAAAAACGATAAATTGCGTTTGGTCGGACCAAAAATGATGCTCTGATTCAATGAAACCTAAAGCACTGTTTTATGCGCCAAAATGAATCCGTACTAAATATTTGATTTCAAAAAAAATTTTCAGGTATATTTCAACGTATTATTGACATGACAGGTAAAACAATGACCATTTTTAATATGGGCACAACTCGAATAGCTTAATTAATAAATTTAAGATGTGACAGTTTATATGTGTTTAAATGTAAAGCTATTTCACGTCTTACAAAAAATAAAGAAATACTTATCAATAGCGGAAAATTAAAAGGCCCACTTTAACTCTATTATTATTGGCTGTTACAATTTCAAATTTAGCCTCCCGCAGTGGATGATCTCTTAAATTAATTCAATATTACGTCAAATTGTGCTATAAATTAGATTTAAGAAAGGTTTTTATAAACACAAGACATAATATCTGAGTAAGGTTTTTCATTTATATCCCACTGAACGTTGACTCATTGTGGTACTACAGACTACTAGGCTCTTATCCAACATATTTCAAATCCATAGGGTTAGTTCAATTTAATCCTTGTTCAAAATTTCTTGACCATACATAAAATGGAAGTAATGAGTCGCCATTAAGAATGACAAGTATGTGTACCAAAATTTATAGATTTTATGCCACATTTAGTATGGCCTTCCTTTTCTATCGGGATTAATTTGTTTCTAATAATGCAAAACCTAAGGCATAATTGTATTACGAATTATTTTTTTCATAAAATTTTTTTGCGCAAACAGAATTTTCATCTGGTATATCAATTTGTAATATAATTTTTTTGTTACTTTAAGTAGTCTATTTATATACTTTAAAAAATAGAATGTAATGCAGACTGTTCCACGAATAAATATAAACGATATTATTAGTATTTTCGAAGGAGCAAGTTAGTATCCTATAAATCACAATATAAAATGTCTTATAATCCTAATACACTTCAAAAACTATTTCACACACGTTCTATTCGTATAGTGAAAAAATTTCAAACTCCTCAGAACATCTGGTGACAAAAATAATGTTTTTCTTATGCGACATTTATGAAGAAAAGTGAATTTATTATCAGAAACGCTTATTTCGATTAATGCCAGCATTTTATACTATACGTTTGTGTAGAGGAAAATACAATCTCCTTCTATTCAATTCGATACTTATTGGAGATACCTCCAATTTTTATTTCTTGATTACCTTTTTTAACAACGCGGTAGTGTTATTATTTTTGTTTCAGCCACAAGCCGATGTGGCTACATTAACCTGGCCGAAAGGATGTATATGCAGTTTTCTCAGATTGTAACCGTTATTTCCTCCGTGCAGTTTTATTATTCATCAAAAAACGATTAATTGCGTTTGGTCGGACCTAAAATGATGCTCTGATTCAATGAAACCTAAAGCACTGTTGTATGCGCCAAAATGAATCCGTGCTAAATATTTGATTTCAAAAAAAAATTTCAGGTATATTTCAACGTATTATTGACATGACAGGTAAAACAATGACCATTTTTAATATGGGCACAACTCGAATAGCTTACTTAATAAATTTAAGATGTGACAGTTTATGTATTTAAATGTAAAGCTATGTACGTCTTACAAAAATACACCTTCAAAACTATTTCCACACGTTATATTCGTATAGTGTAAAAATTTCAAACTCCTTAGAACATCTGGTGACAAAAATAATGTTTTTCTTATGCGACATTTACGAAGAAAAGTGAATTTATTATCAGAAACGCTTATTTCGATTAATGCCAGCATTTTATACTATACGTTTTGTGTAGAGGCAAATACAATCTTCTTCTATTCAATTCCATACTTATTGGAAACATCTCCAATTTTTAATTTTTGATTAACTTTTTTAACAACGCTGAATTTTTAATTTTTTTCTTCTCTGCAATGTTATTAATATATGTCTAATTTTACGTTAGCTTAATACATAATTATTATAATAAATGTCCACTAATTTTAGATTATTGTATTGAATTAGGCAGAAAAATTACACATTCAAGTTTGGCATGCAAATGTTCTAAGAATATGGAGTATTACGAAGTTATAATTGACCAATATATTTTGTCTGTCCTGACTTAAAATTTTTAAATGTATGCGTTTCAATCTTACTTTGTTTAATTTTGTCAATCTTTCTGCTCGTATTTTAAACCTAAACACAATCAAAGTTTTTCAAAAAAACATAAATATTGCGCACAACTTTATCCGAAATATCCCTAAAACTATTTATAATTTACGAAATATTAGATGAGCTAGTGTAATAAGTGATTGAGGAATCCAAACAAAACCAAATGTATTACAGTTAAATACTGTTTGTTGCGAAGAACTAATATATATGCAAGTATGTATTAGGTTTTGCGAACCTAGTAACAAATGAGTTCAGTTGTGACCAGAAGGATAAACCAAAGGCAGCATGAACGGAAAGTATAATCTCATGCACATTCGTTTCGTGCTGGTATTACGCCCTTTAACCACTATATATTTGTAGAAGAATGTAAATAATAGACGGTACAATCTCCTAGACGAATGTGTAAACCTGCAATAGTGAAGCTAACATAATCTGAAGTCAACGACAATCGACTTCAATGCTAACTCACACTATATGACGAATGTGAAGCCTGTAATAGTGAAGCTAACATAATCTGAAGTCAACGACAATACGACTTCAATGCTAACTCACACTATATAATATATGTACGGAGTCTGTAAAGGATACTAACACTATGGCCATTGTGTTAGTAACTGATACCTTTTGAAATCGATGAGTACCGGATACTAACACTATGGTTTCCGAGTCGGTACATGATACCAACCTGATGGATATAAATTTATGCTAAAGTTCACCCAAAATGAGAATTACAACAATTTCCGAACACCTGTTACTCCAGTTAAACCATACACTCTGGCCTTCATCGATATCAGTTATCACATTTCGCGGTAAGCATGACATCATTCAATTCAATATATTACAGTTAAATACTGTTTGTTGCGAAGAACTAATATATATGCAAGTATGTATTAGGTTTTGCGAACCTAGTAACAAATTAGTTCAGTTGTGACCAGAAGGATAAACCAAAGGCAGCATGAACGGAAAGTATAATCTCATGCACATTCGTTTCGTGCTTACTGGCGACTCATCAGTAGGAGCCGGTATTACGCCCTTTAACCACTATATATTTGGTAGAAGAATGTGGAATAATAGGACGGTACAATCTCCTAGACGAATGTGTAAACCTGTAATAGTGAAGCTAACATAATCTGAAGTCAACGACAATACGACTTCAATGCTAACTAACACTATATGACGAATGTGTAAACCTGCAATAGTGAAGCTAACATAATCTGAAGTCAACGACAATACGACTTCAATGCTAACTCACACTATATAATATATATACGAGTCTGTAAAGGATACTAACACTATGGCCATTGTGTTAGTAACTGATACCTTTTTTGAAATCGATGAGTACCGGATACTAACACTATGGTTTCCGAGTCGGTACATGATACCAACCTGATGGATATAAATTTATGCTAAAGTTCACCCAAATTGAGAATTACAACAATTTCCGAACACCTGTTTCTCCAGTTAAACCATACACTCTGGCCTTCATCGATATCAGTTATCACATTTCGCGGTAAGCATGACATCATTCAATTCAATATATTACAGTTAAATACTGTTTGTTGCGAAGAACTAATATATATGCAAGTATGTATTAGGTTTTGCGAACCTAGTAACAAATTAGTTCAGTTGTGACCAGAAGGATAAACCAAAGGCAGCATGAACGGAAAGTATAATCTCATGCACATTCGTTTCGTGCTTACTGGCGACTCATCAGTAGGAGCCGGTATTACGCCCTTTAACCACTATATATTTGGTAGAAGAATGTGGAATAATAGGACGGTACAATCTCCTAGACGAATGTGTAAACCTGTAATAGTGAAGCTAACATAATCTGAAGTCAACGACAATACGACTTCAATGCTAACTCACACTATATGACGAATGTGTAAGCCTGTAATAGTGAAGCTAACATAATCTGAAGTCAACGACAATACGACTTCAATGCTAACTCACACTAAATAATATATATACCGAGTCTGTAAAGGATACTAACACTATGGCTATTGTGTTAGTAACTGATACCTTTTTGAAATCGATGAGTACCGGATACTAACACTATGGTTTCCGAGTCGGTACATGATACCAACCTGATGGATATAAATTTATGCTAAAGTTCACCCAAATTGAGAATTACAACAATTTCCGAACACCTGTTACTCCAGTTAAACCATACACTCTGGCCTTCATCGATATCAGTTATCACATTTCGCGGTAAGCATGACATCATTCAATTCAATATATTACAGTTAAATACTGTTTGTTGCGAAGAACTAATATATATGCAAGTATGTATTAGGTTTTGCGAACCTAGTAACAAATTAGTTCAGTTGTGACCAGAGGATAAACCAAAGGCAGCATGAACGGAAAGTATAATCTCCTGCACATTCGTTTCGTGTTTACTGGCGACTCATCAGTAGGAGCCGGTATTACGCCCTTTAACCATATATTTGGTAGAAGAATGTGGAATAATAGGACGGTACAATCTCCGTCCATTATTATTCCACATTCTTCTACCAAATATATAGTGGTTAATAAGCGTAATACCTGATTCTGATTCTCCTCTTAAAGAACAAATTTCTATTAATAAATATTGTGCGTATTTTCTATTTGTTTAAAAATTATATTTTTTGTGGTATCTAAAATAAATCTTAACTATTTTAATTATTTAAAAAAATATTTGTATCGAATAATAAACTGTTGAAATGTTGTCAAAAATATGATGTTCATGATAATAATGATGATTTTGAAATGATGATGTAGATGATGATGATGAGGATGCTAATATTAATGATTGTGTGGTTGATGAAGATGGTGATCATAATATAGATGATGATGTTGTTGTTGACGTTGTTGCTGTTGTTGTTGTTGTTGATAATTATGATCATGATGATGATGAGGAGGAGGATGACAATAATGGTGCTGCTGTTGATGATGATGATATAAATATAAGTGATCAAATTCTGCCATAAATGTTAACTCCTATATTCGTTCGTATTTGCAAATAGACTCACATTCTGTACGTTCATGGAATAATTCCATAACAAATGTACATTGATTCATAATCAACAATGAATAAACATATATGCCATTTCAGTTAATCTCTCTTTCTAATTTAAATTGTTCAAACATTAGTAAAACAGCTTTTAAATTATAAAGAAATTTGGCAATGATAATCTGTAATTTTGTATTAGGCTCTAGACACCCAGTAACAAATTAGTTTAAATAAGACCAGAACGCCAAAAAAAGACAGCATTATCGGAAAGTATAATCTCGTGCACATTTGTTTCATGCTTACTGGCGACTCATTAGTAGGAACCAGTAATAGGGCCTTTACGCAATATATATTTAGGTGAGATATGTGGGGAAATAGGACGGCACAATCTCTTATACGAATGTGTAAACCTGCAGTAATGAAGTTAACTTCATAAAAATTTTTCGACAATGCGAATTCAAAGCCAACTCACTATACATTATGCCGAGTGTATGGATTTGCTCGAGTAACAGGACTTATGAAATAGTTGTAATTCTCAATTTTGGTGAACTTTAGTGTACATTGAAATCCATTCCGTTGGTTTCATGTACCGACTCAGGAACCAAATTCTTGGTAACTTGTTCCTTTTCCGTACCATAATTTTGGTGTTGGATACTGACACAATAGCCATAATGTTGGTACCCTTTACAGAGTTGGTATATATGTTATATATAGTGAGTTTGCTTTCATGTTGCGTATTTGTGGACTTTATAAGAAATAAGCTACACTACTGCATGTATACACATGCGTATAGGGGATTTTACTGCCCTATTTCTCCATGTTCTTCACCCAAATATATAATGGGTAAAGGACGCAATACCGGCTCCTGTAAACACGAAACGAATGTGCACGAGATTATACATTCCGTTCATACTGTCTTTGGTTTATTCTTCTGGTCATATTTGAACTAATTTTTTAATAGTTGCGCAACACATAATACATGATTGCATATATTCTAGTATTCCACCACAAAAAGTATGTAAATGATAACCTGTGTTTGTTATCTAGTAGCAAATTAGGGTTAATGCAAAATTTGAGTTACTAAAAATTTGCAAAATTAAAACAAGTATTTGAAAAAAAAAATTCGTCATTTCAACTATGCGTAACTAACATTCTGTATAACAGAAAAATTTAAGTTCCAAAAATATTTTTTGTAATAATCATCGCATTGCATAATCAATGTGCAAGTGTTTAATCTTAGTAGTTTAATCTTAATTTGTTACTTTCTTCCCCCTGGACTAGATTCCAAATACGTAAAGTTTTGTACATCAATCAAACAAATGCATGGATCAATATTAGATTCAAACTGATATGAAGATAGATTTAGTATCACATCTTCCATAAACACATAACATATAATCTACGAAATCACTTAAATGGGTTATCATTTTCATGCATTCCGAAATTGATGCAGGACTCTGTTGCTGAAAAATTGCAACAATTTTACCACCATCCATCTGAGTCAGTTTTCTTAGAAATGAAAATTCATTTTTAATGGGAAATAACTTATAAAAAATATACAAATTATCGTACTGGGAAAGCCATAATTTGTAACAGAATTTGTAAAGAAAATTTTTAATATAATAAATAGTCAAATAAGAAATTAACTCATACGTTTGCACTAATGCTTTTAGGATTAGACAAAAACCAAATGCAATAACAAATTTTAACGAAGTTTTTAGATGTTATTTCAAAAGAGAAAGTATTTCCATTAATTTTGAAACATCTAGTTTGAGTCAAACATCAAACACATAAAAACAATTCTCATGAGGCTTCAATATAAATTAACGATTTATTTTCAAATGCATTTTTAGTACCTGATTAACCACAAAAGTATGCAAAGTTAACCGCATTCGTCTTAGAATTCGCACAGAACGCTTCTGGAGATTATGCAGGTTATCATAGACGATGTAACGTATTTTAACAAATAATTAAATGATAATTCGAAATTATAGTGGCTTGATTAGAATATTCAATTTATGGACCTTTCATTATTAGTGTAAAAGTCGTAGTAATTTTTCCAGTTTACATGAAATTTAAACACAAAATGTTACAGTTTTGGCATATTTGCTACATTATTTTAAATATTTTTTATGAATAAATTTAATTTTAATTTTTATGGAACGGTGTACGGTGATCTTGCCTGTTTTTGAAGTCTTTATCGACATTATTCGTGGCATACAGTAAAGAAGTAACGGTTTATCTATATGCCGATACAAAAACGCTTTAACGAAAATTTGAGGACCAAATAAATACAAAATTTATGAACAAAACACGATTATCCGTAAAAATTGGATGACACTTTAAAAGTTGGCAAATCTAATTTTAATGAACACATTTACTCATTTAAATCGTCCTTATTTGTTAAATTGTTCACATTTAAAATCGAGTTTGGTTTCATGATTGATAATAGATAACACTTATAATTAAAATTTAATGACAAATATAAAAAATAGATAAATTTATGTTATTAATCACATAATGTAATGCTTGAGTATGAATGCAAATAATATCACATGGTGTTAGAGAGGACAATAGAAATGACTAAGCTGAGAAACTAGTTTTGAATTTACTGGATTAAGTATGGCTGTACAGTTTAAATGAAATTTTATCTGGATTTAGCGAAGCAAATTTAATTTTATAATTTAAAAATTGCATAGCGTTGACATTGGATTATTTGATTCAGCGAGTCTTGATATACATTCTAAAGTTTAATAAATTCTCCTATATTATAAATCGAAATGATATTCACATAGGACATTTCTAATTTTCAATAATGTATTTTAATTTGTAAATTGGATATAACTAAACCTATTTGAGAAATATTGTACAAAAACAGAATACAAGCAATTTGAGAAGAAATATTTGAAACGTTCGTGGTAATATTTAAAAATAGATTCAACATAATATGTTAAAAACTGTAGCGCATTGACAGATAAATAATCACTATGTATTATAAGCTCGGATTAAAGATTCCCTTTTGAATTTTTATCATGCAATTCTTGAGATTATTGTGGACCATCTTTTGCACGCGTTAGACTATAATGAAACTAGAACAATTTTCTTTTGTATCGATAAAGAATTTTCTCTCTGTGATATGAAATTCACATTTTGAATAAGCTGTTTGTGAGAGATCATTGGTTTGGGAAACAAGGTATATTTATTCATTGTCAACAGTTTGACACCGTAAATTTAGAGTCAAAGTCCGGTCACTTTTTTCAATTGTAGGCCATCAACACATGAAGTTTGCGAATTATAGTTCAATTAATATATTTTTTAAACGACTGCATTTATACTCATTGATAGAACACCTAAAAAATACTCTTTTGAAATGCGAGCTTTATTAAAATTCCTTTTACCCTTCCTATGTGCAAAAACAAAAAGAAATAGCAGTTTATTCGCTGGATATATGTGTGTCATACGTGTGTGTGTGCGTGTGACTATCACTGACAACTTTGAAAGTTTTTGTTAAACATCTACACATGTACAATATTGTGAATAAAATTGCTGCTATGTTAGATTGATATATAATGATTCCCTTGATAAACCAGTCCTTCTTTGTGTGTAATTTTAGACCTAATGAAGTAATGTTTCAAATAGAACTATTTTTATAGGTAATTTTATCTAAATAAAGCGATATAGATAAATGTAAATTTCCCTTATCTAATCTTGAACCAATAGTTTAACGTTCGCATTCTAAAAAAATATTAATTTTGCGTGACCTAAATGGCTTGGAGGATGGTTATTTAATGGTAATACATAAATTTAAAAAATTCTCATAGTGTTAAAACACAAGATATAGTAAATAAAATGCTTGTTATAAATTAAAAATTTGCACAAATGGATACCATAAATTGAATTTTGATAACTAACCATTGAAAACAACATCATGGTAATTTTTTAACGAAAAGCTGATTTAAAACGTAAGTTTCATTTAATTTGTTACCTTCTATAATGGAGGTAAGTTATGATATAAAATAAAAATTACAATTAATAAAGGATAAAATAATTTTATAATAACAACTTTGGTTGCAGCGTTGATAATTTCCAGCACAAAATATAAGCTAATTATAATACAAACTTATTACAATTTTAATTAGTATGCGATTCAGATTCTTCAGAAACAATCTTCGTTCCGAACTACCATGTAATGCTGTATTTGAACTGGAGCGCCGTTATTTTCCTACCGCTTTTCCATTCTTTACGTTACCACCTGATATATTTTGCAAGAATTCTCTAATCAGACATGTCGATCTACTGCGAAAACATATCGATATGCATGGAAAAACATCCCGGATATTTTTGTCTTGTCTCTATCTTATGCCATGCAACATATGCTGTATTAACATATCCAAATTTTCCAGGTGTTCTGTTATCCTGTCTTTGAACCTCACTTATACTCATAAGTTTATCCGCATACATGGGGTTATAGCTATTATTGTTAAAGCAAATACTCCATATAGGATGAGCAGCTGTATCGTAAAACGAATGACATTCATAATCCTGCGAAAAATAGAAATAAAATATAGTGAGATTGATTTAGGTAAACTTTGAGAAATATTTTGAGTTGACTGGTGACCTATTATGTTAATAGAAGCAAAAACTATGAGTATTGAAATTAAATTAAATTTTTAAATGGACGTACGTCTTGCCAGATTATGAAAAAAGAAGGATGGTAGGATCATGAAAATACTTAACTTCAAACTAAGCAGGCAAATGACATCAACACAAAATATAGAAAATATTTTAAATCAATTCGTTACGCGAAGAAATGAACTCCAAAATCAAAATAAGAAATTTGTAGAGAACCACAAAAAAATTAATCAATTTGACATATAGTTACAACAACATAAAAGAGGTTACAGTCTTTTAATAGCATTTCATACAATCCTGATTTTAAGACTGTTCAATTTTCTATTTATTGGTTGAATAATTTATTGACCAGAGCTAGGTTGAATATTGCATTTTTATGCTAATGAATTTATCTTGCTAACTTGTGAGTCATGAATTATCATGACGTGAGGATTCTTCTACTTACCAGAGTTGAACAGTGAACAGCATTTAAATACGGATATATTGATAAAATAAGTATGTCATGCCGTAATGACGGGACATAAAATTAACTGGGATATCTGTCGATGCATACCAATATGTTGTCGTGATATATATTCTTGATTGATTAGGCATCTATTGAAAAGAATAATAAGAAAATACGCGAAGAGAAATCGATTTGCACGAATAATGCACTAAACCTAAACGAAAAAATATTAAGAACTTTGTATTACGATTAACTTACACATGATCAGATAAACGAATAACATCTCAATTAAAAATTTTAGCATTATCTTTTAAGTTCATCCGTTATTTCTAGCTATATTACTGTATCTATTTATTTAGAACCCGTATTTAGTGTAGTAAATTTAAATGAACCTTACACTAGTTTTCATATATTTTATAATATTACTGTAATCTTTCTTTCAATGGAGACTGAATAAGTTTACATTCTGACTTTGTTTTTACATACAACCTAACATAAAAGCATTGATTTAATGAAGCTTTAGTATTGAAATACCAAGTTTTTCGACGGGTAATTTTACATTATCTTACCTCCCTCAGTTAACTTGGAATTCATACGTAAATACTTCATTTAGAATAGTGCAAAACAATTAGTCTGACGTTTGCAAATCGAATTGATATTATGCACTTTAATTTACTAATATATATATATATATATATATATATATATATATATATATACACATGCATTTATTTGTAGT
This sequence comes from Eudiplozoon nipponicum, assembly GCA_029291075.1. NCBI lineage: Eukaryota > Metazoa > Platyhelminthes > Monogenea > Mazocraeidea > Diplozoidae > Eudiplozoon > Eudiplozoon nipponicum. The sequence goes on along the minus strand of JAQBSW010005466.1, from coordinate 7,679 downwards.
TAACTAACTACTGCACATTTCTAAACAAACTGAAAAATGTGACTTAATTACTTTTAATTTACCAGGTTGGATGAGCGCACAGTTGAAAAAATCTCGAAATTTCGCCTCCAAATATACGATTTCAAGATGGGGACCATATAATAATCACGTGTGAGGGCAGCCTCAGTTACATCATTTTACATGGAGTGTAAAAAACATATAGTTTAAAGAATGTAAATGGTAAATTCATATTTAGTTGCTCTTCTCTCACTATGTTTGATGAATGTAACAGTTATGGATATGCCCACACACACACAGGTGACATGCGACTATCTACTAAGATAAGTCTGAAGTATATATATATATATATATATATATATATATATATATATATATATATATATATATATATAGATATATAACTATGATATGTTTTGGTAAACTGTTGATGGATTAACTGAAGCGGACCTTGGAAGTCATTGTATATTGTACAAATATAAAAGCTGGAATCAGTACAGCGTTAGTCACAACACATATAGTTTAATATCGATAAATCCAGTTTCGCAATTTTTAAATTCTTAGAACCTAGACTTCTATACAAATATTGTGAAAAATTTGTTTCCACATTTTGATAAACAAAAAATTGTTCTTATTAAGGAGAAAACTAAATTAAAATTGATGTAAACTTCTCTTATGCATACAAGTAATTTTAATTATACATAGGAGTTTATGATAGAGCCCATAATACAGAATCTAAAACAGTCCGAATTATGAACAACAGAACACTGGCTGATTTAGGAATATAAAGACACCAAAAATGTAGTAATTTAATCGTAACTTATTTGATAGTAAATCAATCAACATTAAATTTTAAGTGGAATCAAGTTGAACTATTTAACCGTGATTTAACATAGGTACTCTAATGAAAATTCAGTTAGAATTGAGGTAATAATGGTGGCTGTAAAAACGGCACAACGTATTTCAGATAAAGATAGAATGAAATTTAAATTAGACGTTGCCTCAATGATTTCAATAGACCAAGAGTATAAAGTAAAGCCCAACTAAGAAATTCTACATGCCAGATAGAAGTTAGTATCGAATTATGTTATATGTGTAATAGCGCATAAACGAGGAGCTACATTTCTGATTATTCAACCCGATTATAATAATAAAATACTAGAACATATGAGCAATGTGGATTTATGCAATAAAATAACACACGAAAAAGCGAAGACGTTACAAGAGCAAGCAATGTTATTAATCAAAAACATGATTGCCATGGACGAATTGGTATCGGCGCATGGTAATACTCTCCTACATAGAAATACATTTGCACACATAGTGTAAGGTTTCGTTAAATTACATAAAGCTGGTAATCCATTAAGTATTATAGTGAATGTCCATCACTCCACAACATGAATAATTTCTATGTTTCTGTGTCATAGAATAAGAAAATATTGATAATACTTAGACCATAAATTGTTAAACTCGTATCAGTTGGTTGAAATTGTTGATAAGTGTGTACTGCCTAAACGTGATAAATTAGTAAGCTGAGATTTAGAAGGAAGTAAAATGACGATTGATGTGTATATGTATGTCCTCTAATTATTTTAAATTTAGGTAAGAATATTGTAAACAAATTCAAGGTGTCCTAAAGTGCCAACTTTTTCGGTCCAAATATCAAACATCCTTATGCATTATTTGGAAACTAATCTCTTGGATAAGACTCCGCTGAAACCAAATTTTACCTACAGTTTTTAATTTTTCAATAATGATCTGGAACCATTGTGATGATTATGTTGTAAATTTCTTAAGTTTAACAAACTTTAATTTAATTTCATTTTGTATGCCGAGGTAATTTGAAATAAACATTAATTAAAAAGAGATATTTTCAGGAAGGGTACTTATTTGAGAGACCTTCTTAATTTCAAGTCCTATCAACCTACGAATGAAAATCGGTAACTTAAAGTAATAAGCATAAGTAGTCTTATATTATCAGATATAAAGCGTTGGAATTTGGAATTTGTTAGTTTGCGCGATATATTCAAGGTAATGGTTATCTTCTTCATTTACTATATACAACAATGATAGATGTCGTAAGAAATTTTAATCCTATTTGTATGCGTCAAATCGGATAAATGAAAGGAAGAGCGCACGACTCTAAATAAAGTAGAAAAGTAAAATCCACAGCTTTAAATAACAATATAGAGACGGTTTAGAAACAGTCTCTTATACTAGGTGCTATACTCCGTAACCAAACAGAAAAGATTGCAATTCTTTAAATCAAGTTTTGAGCTTAAATTAAACACCAATACCATTGTTTTTAACCAGTCGTCGAACAACATAACAAAACTACCACCAGCCACAACGCACTGACGCGTTTCGACCTTCCATGATCATCATCAGAGTACGATGGCAAACTGACTATCGAGGATCAAACCGCATTGATTAAATATGGAAATCAATGTTAGATATGCGGCTCTCACCTCTAGCAGTCTCGCATACATTGCACTTGACTGGAAATGTCGGATGCACAATTTCTATGCAGTCACGAACATTAACTGTTTGCAGCTTTCGCTACATATAAACATATAAGCAATACAATAAAACAATAATTGATTGCGCGGGTGGTGGTAACAATTATTTAAATCAAGTTTGCGAGCTTGAAGTAAACACCAATCCCATTGTATTTAACCAGTCGTCGAACAGCATAACAAAACTACCGCCAGCTGCAACGCACTGACGCGTTTCGACCTTCCATGATCATCGTCAGAGTACGACGGCAAACTGACTATCGAGGATCAAACCGCATTCAATATATATAGAAATGAAATTTAGATATGCGGCTTTCACCTCTAGCAGTCTCGCATACATTGCACTTGACTGGAAATGTCGGCTGCACAATTTCTATGCAGTCAGGAACATTAACTGTTTGCAGCTTTCGCTACATATAAACATATAATCAATACAATAAAACAATAATTGATTGCGCGGGTGGTGGTAACAATTCTTTAAATTAAGTTTGCGAGCTTGAAGTAAACACCAATCACATTTATTTTAACCAGTCGTCGTACAACTTAACAAAACTACCGCTTGCCGCAACGCACTGACGCGTTTCGAACTTCCATGATCATCATCGAATTGCGACCGTATCGAGGATCGAGCCATTTAATGAATCAATTGGATATGCGGTTCTCCACCTCTAACGGTCGCGTACATTGCATGACTGGAATGTCGACACTGGATTTCTATGCGGTCCACGGACATAGGCTATTGCGACTTTCGCTGCAATATGGAAGCGTATAAATGATGATGATTCGATTCATCATTTGATCGAGTTCAATGTATGCGAGGACTGCGGAATGACCACATATCTAGAATTTGATTCAAGACCATGATTCGATTTGATTCCTCGATGATCGATTAACCGACTCTGATGATGATCATCGGAAGATCGAGCGTCAACGGTTTTGAGCGTTCGACGACGATTGCGCTTCTAATGGAATTGATTGTTTGCTTCGACCATTTAAAGAATTTTTCCATAATCCGCGCGATCGATTGATGATTTGAATTGTATTTAGCGTATGTTGTAACGAAAGCTACGAGCGGTTCAATGATTCGAATGAAATGGTAACCATTCCATTCAATGCATCAATGATTTCAATATGCGGATTTGATCGATATTGCTATAATGATGATGGAAGTCGAGCTGCATTCCATTCCGTTGACGTATTTAACGACTTCAAGCTGATGATTTTCAACTTCATTTAAATTTGACCACCATCGTCAATACTGACCGTAGCTATGTTCTTAACAAAAGCTTCTAACGTATTCGTGACTGCATAATGCGACCGACGACTTCAGTCGAATGCAACTCTTCCACGAACTGAAACGAGCATTTGATTTCCACTCCGCCTATTGTGCGGTTTGATCACCTCGATATTCATCATCTGATGATGATGAAGCGTCGTACGTAACGACCATTTTGTTATGTTGACTAACACGAATCAAACAAGGGGATAGTGTTTGCATCGAATGCGAAGCGATTTAAAGTATTCCCTCACTCGCGCAATCAGTATCGTTTTATCGAAAAGATTACCCTTAGAAACCTCACAAATGCATAAAAATCCATTCTGTACTTGTAGTCTTATGTATGTTTGTGGGACCATGCGCCCTACCAAAGTTAGAAGTTACTAATATGAAACTGCATGTAAGTACGTACCTGTTGCTAAAAGAGATCTTGTTTATCATGTACTGGAGACCGGACATACCATTTACTGCAACGAGTGCTGTCGCAAATCAATATATAGTCCTAACAGGATTACGAGATTGATTATAATATTTGTCGGAATTAAATCTATGGATAATATTATAAATTAAATAGGAGTTTGAAATTAATTAGACTCCATTGGGAAAATAGCATTATCTAATGCCGGGAAATGGCGATCGCATGAATTAGAATCTGAAGCAGTCTCCAGTATTAGATTAAGAACATCGGATTAAGACTGACTTGTTAGTGGACTTATTATTTAATTAATGGCTAATCAGTTAGTATTTAATCTTTCTAAATTTAATCCCTAACAATTCGGTAAATATTAAATCTCTTAGCGATTTCAACACGAATGAAAGAGCTTCTATCCACTTTCTTTATACTGCTTGTCTAAACATTAGTTATTTTATTGCATATATTCATTAAGTTTATTAATTTATTGTATATACTTTTTGTGTCTCCCTACCCATCATACCCATTGAGATCACTTAAGAAATATAGAATTTCAAATGATAAGTATAAATAAGTTTTCTGACGCATGCAAAGGGCAAATTAATGTCTATTAACTGCAGTTTCATTTAGATGTATTTACATGTGCTTTAATTATATTTAACGGAATCTTTTTAGTTATGTATACGCCACCGGCAACTATTTAATGATGACAAGAACTGCTATAAAACAAGACTGAGTACAATCTGAGTAGTTTGGAATCAAATTTAACACGTGCATAGGTCGTTCGGATTTCTAATTATTTCACGTACAATGATTTGTGATTATGAAGAATGTTCCTTAGTTATTGGTCTTCTACGACCAGAAAATGTGAGGGCAACTTCAGTTACGTCATTTCATATCAAGTTTATAAAACAACTCGTCTAACGCATGCAAATGGAAAATTATTATTAAGCCACTCTTATCTCACCTGCTTAGATGAACACAACGGTTATGAAAATGCACACACACACGTGACACAAAACTATCTGATGAAACGTCAGTGTGAAGTATAAATGATATGACCAGAGGGAATATTGCGCATGTTTCATAAGTTTGTTTTGTAATACTGACGAGGTTATACCAAATAAATAAAAAATAACAACTGGAATCAAAAAATTGTTTGTAAAAATGCAAATCAGCTACTTCCGATGCATTAATTGAATTGATTAAGCGATTCTTTAGCATGCGCATGGCTGTCCTATACCAACACTATAAAATAATCAAGACAATTGAATAGTTTTGATTAACCTGAAAATAAATCGTCTTTCGTTCAAACGTGCTCATATACATATCGGCAACGATCAAGGCCAAATTCTAAAAATTTTCATTTTTATTATAATTCATCTTTAAGATTAAGAGAACATATTAACAGCCTATATAAAGTATTTTTCATTGCTTCGGACATTCCTGAGAAGACACGTCTGGTGTGAAAATAAATCATATCCAAATGAAAGTTCAATCTTACATTTGAAAGAACATCGTCTCTAGGTGAAACTTATGTTTCAAAATTTTTTAATGTATTGTTTCCTAAGACTAAACGAAAAACAATTTTGAATATTATTCTTGTTTCGCACATCAAGGATCAATTGCTTATTTAAGTTTATTTCGCAAAAAACATTTGTGTTATACATTTTTAAAAATTGCTTGGTTTGCGAAAGTACACAAAATTTTCTTAATAATAATAAACCTTTTACTTGTGGTCGCCAAAATTCGATATCATATAAGCACAAATGAAATATTTTTACAATTGTTATTCTAAAAATTTAGAATTATAAAAAAGGCTAAGGATTAATTGGATAAACCTTTAAGTCGTTTTCGGAAAAAGAAGAAATAAATAATCTAATAACCTAACATTTTTAATGCAGATTCTAATATTTTATACGCTAAAATATTATATCAAAGTAGAAAATTAAATTTTTATCTGAAACAAAATTTCAGTAAGTAATTTAATTCGATAAGTCTCATACTGAATTGTAAATTCGAACTAAAGGAACAATGTTTGCGTTGGTGGTGATAACATTTATTATATCAAGCTTAATGTCTTGACGTAAACATAAATTCAATTATATACATATATTTGTTTTTATAAACTAAGAATTGCATAGTGTAAAATAGGAAATTATTTCAGTGATACAATTTCGTCCTTATTGGGATCGCTTGACGTACTTTCCAGAATTTGAGGCGGATTGGTGTTTAGATCAAGATAGCAACCTTGATTTAATAATTAATAAGACCTTTGGTGTTTTGTGCACTAAGTGCACCTTTGATTATTTACTGAATCTGAATACAATTAACAAAACTCTGTGATAACGTGCGATTTAAATCAGCTGACAGATGACACTATACGATTAAATAGTTTCATCAATAAGTAGGAGAGTAAACTTTGTTTGAAATCTGTCAAAATTTATTACATTACTCTATTTAACAGAGATTTTCTGTGCCATAAATTTGATTACTTGAGACAAGATGTTGTTAAATCCTAGCAAAATAAGACTAAATACCGCAGCATGCATTTAAAAATGTCTAGATTTAAAATTAAACTTTAGGCAATAATACTTTAGGAATTGTTACATAACATTTACCGTTGTTTGAGCATTGTCGTAAGTAAGAACCATTGCTATGAGCACGACAATAAAAGTAAAAGCAAATTACTGCATTGTCGGCAGGTCGACAAAATTCATTCGAAATATGATTCTTATAAAATTATATACTTATTTTATATGACGAAAAATGTGTTAGTTACTAAATGTCAAAACAAAAAATTCTAAAATTCGAATCTAATTGTGTCTGAAATTTACTATGATAATAGAAAATTCGTGAGATACGAAATTAAATATAAAATGAATAAATATAAATCCTATTTATTATTCTAATTTAAAACAAGATATGATAGACATTTTACAACATAGGTAAGATTCGAAAAGAACGAAAACATAAAAAAACATTCCATTAACATTAAATTTGATTAAATTCTATTGGCATTTGGCATAATCTTAAAGGAAATTAAAATTGTTAAATTTTGCCGCTTTTGTTTTTAAACACATTGTTGCTGAATTTTGCAGTAACAGGCAAGTATAGAATGACTTGCTTAGTTGGTTTGAAAGCAATTCTGACGGAAATTTGTTGTCAGAAGGAAATTAATAATATAAAAACTTTCTTCGCCATATGCAGTTAAACCTATTCTTTACACAATACCAAAACGACAAATAGGATTGTTAAATATTAAAAATTGTAGTGATCGTAGATTCAAATACAAAATAAATGTTTAAAAAATGTTACTTTCGAATATACCGTAGTTTTATGCCTATATTGCACAATAGGAATTAGTAAATGAGCTAGATATGATGAATATTTCTTTGTAATTATAAAATATTTCTGTTATTGCTCATTGGTTAAATTTCATATTTATTATGTATTGTGATATTTTTGCATTTTCATT